>JBBUKS010000029.1:2244335-2258265 GCA_038050645.1 Hedychium gardnerianum
CGATTTTTGTTTGCTAGGAGAAGCTCCAACGATCGGAGGGAACACCCCCAGAGACCTCTTGACAGGTGGGGGGGGGGGGGGGTTGCTGGCCGGAGGGTGGTGGTGGCCGTAGGGGCTAGGGCCGGCGAACCAAGGAGAAAACCTCTCCTTTGTGGGTGGTGGTTGGCGGCACAAGAGAGGGAGGAGAGGGAGAGGGTTTAGGTTTTCCAAAAACCTAATGAATAAAATTTACCTCTTAATATTTTCCCTACTCTATATCAATATATAAATCCTCTAACAGGTTTAGATGAAATCCCCAAAACTTGCCTCTGCTAACCCTTTAATCTGATCCACCAACTTAAGTTTGGTTCAAAACAAAATAAGTTGGTTCAGGAACCAAACCTTTTGGCTCATTATTCAAATCACCTTTAATTATTGGTTGGTAATTAAATCAAAGATGATTTAACTCATCTTCAAAAGATGTGACTCATCCACACTTTCTTTGTGTCACTCTTATTTTCATTTTTGCCCTTCGTCTGGTCCAAACAGACTTAGTCTCTCTTAATCTGAGAATCCAATTCTTAAACTCGTTTTAAATCTTTTAGATAAACTCGTACTGCATGTGACCCAATAGGTTTTTGATTTATCTTGGTCATCTATAATTAACCATTAATCATGGATCGATTATGAGTAATATAAGTACTACATCATAATCCCCAATTAATTAAAAAATCAATGGTTGATCCCAAACATCTTCTGAAATCTTTCAACAGCTATAGTGAGTCGTGCGTGTTTCTTTCACTCGTCTTATACTCACTTGGTTTAGGACATGGTCTAAGTGTCTGTCCCCACTAGGCTGACTATGTCACACCTAGTCCAAGTAACACTTACTCGTCCTGTGGATTCAAATTACTCGTACATGTGTCCAAGAGTACAATACTCTTAACATGCGATACTTTGGCCAAAGACTTTAAGTAACAATCCTGACAAGCGGCCTTAGGGTATACATCTCCTCGTAAGGAGCGATGAATCCTCTATGGGCTATCCAAATATCTTCGGACACTTTGGCTTATACCCAATCATCCCGGGGCCACACCTCCAAGGAGATGCTTGCTTAGGATGTCAAGTATAAGTCTCCATGACCAAGGTAACTTGAATATCTCAAGTCAAAGGAAACTTGCACTCTAGCTGTAGTAAGATCTTCATTGACATATCTATATATGTAGAGAACCATATGAAGTCTTATAGTAGGTCACTCCGATGAACTAGTTATCATAACTAGCATCCACGTTTAACTCTCAACATCCCAATGTCTCCAGCTAGTGAGGAACAACTGCTTGGTTAGACCAAAGAGTATAACCTGTGCTAGTCTCACAGAGTCGATGATGTCCAAACACATCAATTCGTCCTCTAGGAAAGATTTCAATACATTCGTAATTACACATGTAGAGATGCTCACTAGTTGTGATCCAATCATAAGTTCTCTTATGCTATGAATCGTATTGTGGACATTCAGTAAGTGAGTTTAAGATCTAATTATATACACAAACTATGTATACTCAAATAATGAATCTTTATTTATCTAATAAATATGTATAAATCATAAGACGATTGTCTTAGGACGTCTCTCAGATATAATAGGGTACACACCACGTTCTCATCGTAGGCTCTTCCCTTAGGGAGAGAGAAAAGTTGATTTAGCCCATCAGTTGCACCTCATATTCGGTGAACCCGTACAAAGAGGTGTTCATCGAGTGTAATTCTTCCTCTCCAAGTTGCAATTGATCGAAAGCGTATTTCAAAATGATGTTAATGGAGCTCCTCGTGTCAACAAATACCCTCTTCACGGTGTAATTGGCGATCCAAGCTTTGATTACCAGGGTGTCATCATGGGGAGTCTCTACCCTCTCTAAATCTTTGGGCCTGAAGCTAATTACGGGGCCTTGTTCCTTTCCCCGACTAGTGCTGACCCCATAACTTTCCAATCTTTGCCCATGGGCCTTTCAGGCTCGAGTGGAATCTCCATCCATTGGCCCTCCTGAAATCATGTAGACTGTTCCTCAGAGATGCATCTTGTCTTTTCCTTTATCCCTCTCCTTTTCTAGATCCACCTCCTACTGTGATCGAGAGGAGGATTGAGGCTCTTCTCGGGGTGGAGTAGATCATATATCTGAATGGTGTTTTGGAACATCTTGGCCATGGTGGCGAGAGTGTTGATACGGTCTGGGAAACCTTCCTCGACTTAGCCGATTCCTAGGAGCTTTCTGCTGCTCTACTACTTTTCGTAGTTCCTGAGCGCACAGTTAACACTCTCTGGTAGAGTGAGTATCCGTGTGGTGGAAGGCGGAATATTGATCCCCTGCGAGGAATGCTCGGCTCATCTCAGGAATCCGGGCAGGGGCAACCTCCACCGTCTACATAATTTTGTCATTTCTGCGGGTAAGGTGTTCTCGACTTCGTAGGGGTAGGGGAGGAGTCTTGCGATCCGATTGGGTAGGAGTAGTAGTCGAAGTTAGAACTTCCTTTCTCTTGGCAGACTAGGCTTCTTCTACCTGAATATATTTGAACGGCTGAGCCTGTAATCCATCAAAATTAGCTGGAGGTTTCTTGACCAAATATCTGAAGAACTCTCCATCCATCAAGCCTTGGGAGAAGACATTGATTTTCACCTCCAGGGTAATTGAGGGAACGTCCATGACCACCCGACTGAACTATTGTAGATAATCTTTCAACGGTTCTTTGGATTTCTGTTTGAGGACAAACAGATCGTGTGAAGTCTTCTGATATTGTCGGCTAGTGGCGCAGTGCTGAATGAACACAGTTTTGAACTCCTCGAAAGTATGGATGCAGGAAGGAGGGAGTCGATTGAACCATCTTTATGCCGGACCAGAGAGCGTTGTCAAGAAGACTCGACACTTGATGTCATCCATGTATTTGTGCAATAAGGAGGCGTTCTCGAACTTGCATATGTGATCCTCTGGATTAGTGGTTCCATTGTACTCCCCGATTTGTAGCATCCGAAAATGTCAAGGCAATCTATTCCGCAGGATATTTTTGGAGAAGAGGAGACCGGGAGAAGCTTTCGCTCTGTCAAGAACGGTGTTTTCTCTTTTTAGAGGGCCCTGATGCAGGATCTTTCCGGAAGATTCTAAAGATAATTCTTATATTGCGGACGGGCCTACGTGGGCGGGAATCACCCCGCGAGGTGTTTCCCCAAGCCAAGTTGTCCCAAGGTAGGGTACTTGCGGTGCTCCCGTTGATCTAGATGGGAACCCTTCCGAAGGTAGGCGCAGGCGGCGTGGATGTTCATGGCTGTCATTGCAATACCGCCTGTACTATTGTGGCAACTAATTTGTTGAAATCCTCCGTCGCCATGGCGATGATGTTGGGGGTGTCACTCATCTTATCGTCCTAGTTCAAGTCTTAACTCAGTAGTTCCCACAGATGACGTTAATTTGATTCTGCCTAGAAACGTCGATGAGTGAGACACTGGTGAGTAGGCATGGATGTTGACTTTGTCGTTGATTGCCGAGCAATATGAGAAACTTGGGGTGAAGCCTGCGTGCGTCCACCTGTGAGCGGCTAGACAGGAACGGTTAGAATGACGACCATGAGGCTTCCCGCCGTAGTCACTTCGATGTTCAAGTCAGTTGAGGTGGAATGAAATAGATGAATAGTAGTTAAGATTTGTAGATGTGCATATGCGTGTACCTTTGTTTGCGGGGGCAAACATACTTTTATAGAGTTTCTCAACGTGGGGATCCACGTCCTTTCTCTCTTTCCTGTATCTCCCGTGACGTTTATCCCATTTATTAGTTATTTACTCAGAATAAATAGTCATATTTTCCACGTTCTCCGTAAGGTAACGACCACGTTGCCCACGTCCTCCGCAGGTAACAACTATCGGTTACAAGTTGTGCGGAGAGTTTTACAAAAGCTGAAGGATCATGAGGCATCAGGGGAGTAGAGAGAAGTCAGGAGTCCAGGAGCCAAGGGCTATTGGTAGCTAGGAGTCTCAGGAGTCGGGGGTCACTGGTATCCAGAAGTTTTAGAAACCGGGGACTACTAGTAGCTAGGAGTCCCAAGAGCCGAGGGCTACTGATAGCCGGGAGTCCTAAAAGTCAGGGGTTGTTAGTATCGGGAACTCCAAGAGTCGGAAGTTGCTAGTAGCCTTATTTGACTATCACCTCGACCTTTTTCTTAACTTTCTCGCTACATGATACTTTTTTGATTATTTTTCGTATCAATATTAATGGTATTATTATCAAAATATATAGAACCAAGACTCTCCCATCAACGGAGCACCAAACCCCAAACCAGGAGCAAGAATCAACTTTATCCTCATCCCAATTCGCTAAAGAACCACAATGATTAACCTCTACTTTCCCTTTGAATGCTAGAAGAGCCCTCCCTCAAGGAAATATGTCCCCAGAAATAATTGCTAGGTCGATCTAAATGGCTATGATCTTCTTTAGGAAGCGCCAAGGAGTTGAAGTGAGCACAAGTAAGGTTACAGTTCTTGCCTGACCATAGCTTCATAGGATGCTATTGAGAAGTATAATTTGAAATGAATATGAAGACGAAATCCGATTTGATCAAGTATCTTAAGTTCATTAGGTAGATGTTTCGTTAGGGCGCCAGAAACCCTTTTTACCAACAACGAACTTCTTTTTGTGGAGGGTGGTGACCCAATAAAGGGAGTGCAATATCGGATGCATCTTTTTAATCATTGACCCTACCTAAGAATATCGACAAGTGAATAATCGGTGAGTAGATGTGATGTTGACTTTATCGTTAATCGCTGGACAATAGAAGGAACTTGGAGAGAGGCTAGAATGACGGCCAAGGGCTCCCGGCGTAGTCATTTTGATATTCAAGTCAATTGAGATGGAATGAAAAATATGAACAATAGTTAGGATTTGTAGATATATATATGCGCGTACCTTTGTCTATGGAGACAGACAGACTTTTATAAAAAATTTCAACGTGGGGATCCACATCTTCTCTCTCCTACATCTTTCGCGGCGTTTATCTCATTTATTATCTGTTTACTTGGAGTAAATAGTCATGTTTCTCACGTTCTTCGTAAAGTAATAGCCACATTGCCAATGTCCTCCGCTGGCAATGGTTATCAGTTACAAGTTATGAGACATTATGAGAGTAGGGAGAAGTCGGAAGTCTCAAGAACCGGGGGCTACTGGTAATCGAGAGTTCTAGGAATCGGAAGCCATTGATAGTCAGGAGTCTTAGGAGCTGAGAGCTACTGTAATCGGAAACCTCAGGAGCAAGGAACTACAAATAGCCGGAAGCCTAAAAACCAAAAATTGTTATATCTGAAAGTCCCAAAAATCAAAAGTTATTAATAATCTTCTTTGACTATTACCTTCACTTTTTTCTCGCCATATGATATTTTCCCAATTACTTTCCGTATCAAATCCAATTCATACCATTCTTTTCCACTTAATTATTAAAAACGGTCCCAAGGAATTGTTCTCTTGTTTTTTTTTCCAAAAGAAAATTTTAAAAAGTCAGATCACTTACGTTTGCTAATTTGACAATGTCCTTGAAAAATCATCGCTGACTTGACCTCTTCAACTGAATTAGTCAGAGCAGCGAAAGTGATGATATCAGAGATTGTCGTGCCGTGAGTAAACATATTCTGAGGTTCATGCTGTCTGTCAAAAGCTATCACTGACTGTTTATCAGTTTTTACAGGTTGCTGTTGATGCTTCTTCCTTTTCGTTTAAGAAAATAAATAATAATAATAAAAAAATAAAAAAGAAAAAAATAATAATAAAGAAATAACTCACCGGAGTTTCTGCGCTACTCATGATATGGTACTTGTAGCAGATCCACCCGGAATTGGACTTCGCTCCCTGTAATAAAAAAGGCGTCGGTCGTCCACCTTCTCGATCTGACACCGTTAGTTGGATCTCGTCCAATGGCCGGATTCGGTGCGCACGATCTCAATCGGACGTACGGGGTAGATCCGTCGGTCTTAAACGCCATCGAAGACGAAGCGGGAACATTTATGGAAAACACCCGGTGGTTTACATAATTATTTATAAATGAAAAAGGAACGTCCAGCGGATTCGGAGCGTTAGGGAAAGGGTTTTTTAAGAATATTAAATAGTACTGGGGGTTTATTTGTGTTTTTATTCGGCTGCCTTCTTCTCGTGAAATGTATATATTTTGTTGTTGATTTTTTCTTTTCTTTTCTTCTTCTGATTTTTCCCTTTTCTCTCCTCGTTGTATCTTCTCTCCCTCGAGTTTCCATTCTGTTGTTTCGGAGAAATTTAGGGCTTTTTCAGAGTCCCGTCTCGCTTGGTTCGGTCGCGATCTTTGGATTCTAGTCCACAGCTGGCAAGAGCGAAGTTTCCTCCGGATTCAGCGAGATTCGGGACTCTCTTTGGGGAATTTTATCTTCTCCTTCTTCTGTCGTGGTTTTGGTTTCGGGTCTGGACTTGTTGGTTCTTCAATTGATTGGCATTGGGAAAAAGGTGGAATTTTTTTGATTGATAGCTGGGTTTTTTTGGGCTTCAGTGTTGCAAAGGTTTGAAAAGGAATTGTTGATTACTTGAGGGGTTGTAGTTCTTGAAGCTATACTGCTATTTTACTTCAAAGGATAAGAGAAGAGAGACATTGTTCAAGTCCGAGGTGATCTTTGCTTTGTGGTGGTTTCTGTTCATCTTGCTTCAGGTATTTGGGGCAAATTTTAGCTCTTGCGCTTGCTTTTTTTCTTTATGATACATAAGAATGTGGCAAATGTTTGAACCCTATTGTTATCTGAAAGTTGGGACCTTTCCAATTGAAAGGTCATTTCTTCTGGTTAACCGCAATTATCTTGCTCTCTGACTTCATAAAGATTTCTTTTTACTTGTTCTTCTGCATTGCCTCCGCTTAGTCTTAGAAGATGATTTAGGAGGAATACATATGTTATAGTGTCTGTTTACCAGTGTTTCATCCTCATCCTTTACATATTGGTGAGGAATCTCAAGACTAACAAGAACCTGCATTGGAATTTAGCTTTGAAGATCTTGTCCATGAAGCTCTTAGGGTCAGTTGAGTGTATTCACCACTTAATGATTCTCCTTGGACTCAATGTATTGCTGTTTGCATACCAGTATAAGGCCCAAGCACCAGGTGCATCTGCTGCGAGTTCATTGAATACACTTCTTCAGGATTATGCTTACCGTGCTCTGGTTCACCCCATCACTGGAGTTACCTACAATGGTACTGTCCCTACGAATCTCACTGGTATCAGTATTGCAGCAGTAAGACTCAGGAGCGGGAGTTTGAGAAGGAAAGGAATAAGCTATAAGGAATTTCAGATCCCATCTGGTCTCATTGTGCAGCCCTATGTGGAAAGGCTGGCATTGGTGTATCACAATCTTGGTAACTGGTCGCGTTTCTACTACCCTCTTCCTGGTTATACCTATCTGACCCCTGTTCTTGGGCTACTTGCTTATGATGCAACAAATTTGTCTGCCATAAATTTGCCAGAACTAAGGATTGTGGTTTCAGGGTTATTCATCTCTATTAATTTCACAAGTGTAATTCCTGTTCGCAGTGGTGCCATAGCTAGATGTGTGTGGTTTGGTGTAAATGGCTCATCTAATTTACAGGAATTGGTATCAAGCAATACCTGTTCTTCAACATACGGCTTTGGCCACTTCTCCATTGTGGTCAACTCTAGTGAGATAGCTCCTTCAGCAGCACCTAGTTTACCGCCAGGGCCAGTGCCTAGCCCCGGTGGTTCTAAGATCAGCAATTCTAAGGCATGGAGAATTGTTAGGGGTGTCGTTGGTGGTCTTGCGGCTCTAGTTATCATAACGCTACTTGTTTATTGTATACACCGCGCTAGAAAGAAAAAGAAGATGGCACAGTTGGAGCAGCATGCAAATGCAGGAGTACCTCTGCAAACAGCAAGGGTTGGAAATACACCGATTCCTGTGGCTTCAGGGACTCGGACACAGCCAGTCCTCGAGAATGAACTTGTCGCTTAAATGCTATTTCTTTTGCCAATTAAGGAGTCGCGAACATCAGGAACTAGCTGGAGACTGTCTTTTCAGGTGTTTCATATGTAAAGAACCAGCAGGCCGCCATTGCTATATTCCACATTGTCTTGCATTGGTTGAGATGGGTTAAACTCTCGTCATAGCTTGCGGTATCCATTCTTTTCTGTAAAGTTGTTTGTGTTCAAATGAATATTCCAGTATCTTGTTGGTTGAAATGTCTTATTGCCATGTAGAAAACCACCAAGAATATGGCATTTGTTGCAACTGGAGATTTTTCTATTATTTATTTGTTGGTTGTCGTGCTTAGAGAAATCTTGCTAATAAAGCTGAATTAAGATTCATTTCATGTTGCATTGTCCCATTCAAATAGATATGCTTTTATTCTTGACAAATGTCTGCTCATCAAGCTACCAAACTTCTTGATAAGATTGTGATCATTTTCTCTTGAGGAGCTGTGTTCTTCATTAGTTCATCATGCTATCAGTTTCTGATTTTGCCAAATGCTCATAGCTCGTCTGCATGACTGACTTAACCATTTGCACTTTTATTTTTATTTTTTTTAAAAAAACATAGGAATGTTTTTTAAAAAAGAGATAAAATTATAGTATTATGATGGTGATAAATTAAAAGCTAAAATGGAATAAATTAGTCTTTTCAGTACATTTGCTCAAACTTTTCATTCTATTCCTTCTATTTTCACTTCTGAGTAATTCTGATGAATCTGTTTATGATACTAATTTCAAGGCATGTTTTTATTTCTTTTTCTTTTGCTATTACTTCTGATAGATTATCTTCTGAACACTTTGATTGTTTCCCCATTCTTC
This sequence comes from Hedychium gardnerianum, assembly GCA_038050645.1. Lineage (NCBI taxonomy): Eukaryota > Viridiplantae > Streptophyta > Magnoliopsida > Zingiberales > Zingiberaceae > Hedychium > Hedychium gardnerianum. The sequence continues at coordinate 2,253,157 of JBBUKS010000029.1, forward strand.
CACCATTTGCTATTGCCAACTTATGTTCTGATGAACAAGCACTTTTAGAATTATGAGAAGCTTATGATATTTGATTTTCCTTCCGTCGAGGTCTTCTCCCTTTTACATGGTATATATGCTTCTTTAACTCCATGTATTTGCACTGATAATGCTTCTTGCAACTCAATAAACAAAAATACAAGTAGTTTGAGAAATCGCTGAGTTTCAAATTATTTTACTTGTTGATAGTGCAACATTTAATCTACTATGAGAGCTGAGTACATCCACTACTTCAGATTGATCTAACTAGCCGCATTGTTTTCTGCTTGACGACTTGCAGTTTTGGCTGAATAAATAAATTTACAGATTTCTTCTGCTCTAAATTGTTCGATGTGAATTGTGGAGTTCCTGATAGTCCAATTGGGATGGTGGCAAACATTGATAGATCCTGTTTTATTTGGGGTAACCTTTGAGGATTTTATGAAGATCAATATTTCTTTTCAAGGAAGGGTATAATACATGCTGATACTTTGGGAACTATTCCCCTCATTGAGCTCAGCACACGTGGCTCAGATCCACATCAGTAGGCCCGTTGACCATTCGGCCATGTGGCGCATCAGTCCATGTCGACTCTAGAGTGCCCCTCCCTACTTATGTGATTCTCAGCTTCACGAGCACCTTGCTTGGCTTCTCGAGTGCCCAACCTCCTGATCACCCCTTCAACTTTCTAAGAGCTCGGTCGCCTGAGCACCCCTCTTAGTCTCTATGCGCTTGGCTTCCCGAGCACCCTTTAGCTTTGTGGGTTAACAAGACTCCACTTGGAGTCAGCTCTGCACATAACTCATCCCTCCGAAAAACATCGTTTTTTATTCACCCTTGTATAATGGGTTTAACCCCTAAAAGGACTGCAAACTCTAGTCCACTCCATATGTGACCCTAATAAAGTCAACCTCACCCATGGATATAATTGAGTTGATATCAATAGGTACGACATAGAAGGGTGCCACACGTCTCACAATGGTGACAAAAAGTGAAACGCTCGTCTTCAGCGCTCCCGCCAGTCCGTCCCAAGATCAACACACACGTCCCATCATAATGGGCCGCTAGGAAGCTATCAAAAGATATAACCCCTCATCACTTTGATGACATTTCACTCTTTTTTTTCTCGGAATCTAACTTTAACATTGGAGAGACCTTGCTAGACATCTCTGACATCCTCTAACATGTGTTAACCCTCACAAGCTTGTCCCTGTCAACCTCGGTATCCAACTAGGAGGAGGATTCTGGACGCGTCACATGCTAAGTATTCTTAGGTCATTCGATATGTTAAGTTTTCATTTGGGACATTTCTAATGTGTCTAATAGATGAATAGCAGAAGTACGGGTAGTGGAAAGACTCGGAATGTGAGTGAAAATCATGCCCTTCTAGCCCATGAGCTTCATGTCTGTGCATCTGACTATGGCCTAATCTAGGGATGCAAATGAATTGAGTTTGTTCGTGAGTTTTTTTTTTTTGAATCGGTTCAAAAAATATTTGATTCGTATTTAAAATTATTGAATTTGAGTCAAACTCGAATATGTTCGATAATTTTTTTGAACCACGTTCAAATCTAGAATATTTTATTTAATTATTCATGAGCTGCTTGCGAGCTATATTCGAATCAAACTCTGATTATTTTTATGTAACTTTAATATGTTTAAATTAAAATTTGAATAACTTGAACCAAACTTGAATTTAAATCATTTTGAATTAAAATTTGATTATGTTCAAATCAAGGTTCGAACAATTCGAATTAAGATTTGAATAATTTGAATCGAACTCGAATTTTATTTTAAATCGAGCTTTAGTCAAAATTATTTATATTTTAAATTTTAAATTAAATTTAAATATCATATATATTTTTTCAAAAAAAAATAAATATTAATATTTTAATACTATTCAACTAATTCAATTCATTTGCGACTTTTAACCTAATCCCATCCAAAGTGGTGGTGTGCTATCAAGTTCCTGAAGTCATCGAGATTAAAAAGTACTATAATATTGTCTCTATTGTTTCATTCTAATCATCGCACTCCTGGACTTCCACTTTAACAATGGACACAGATGAGATGCTCTAAAGACTTGAGATTACTTTAATTATTTTTTTATTAGTATCAAGTATTTAAAATATATTGATTAATTTTGAGATGATCAATTTGATTTAATAAATTAAAAAATATTCACAATAGATGATCTATCAATTCAGTATTTTTAAATTAATTATTTATTAAAAAAAATCATTTATTAATTTATTAAAGATAAAATTTAATTTTTAGTTATCTGAAAAATTAAGAAGGCGTCACTGCATCATTACCTGAGGCCATATTACTTTAATTGTGAGTTGCTGATATGTGGAATTAAGTCTCTTGGCTTAATTAAGTGGCCAATTATAACTAATAATATTTAGTGTAATGACCAGTGGAGAGAAAAGAAGTTACCTGTCAAGACTTTTGCTATCAAAAGCTTCTTTAGTCCTCGGCAAAAGCAGTGTTTGCACAAGGATGAGACAATGAAACCTGTTTTTTTTCTTTAAAGTATTTTAACATCCCTAATAATTGGAGATTTTTTTTTTCTTTTTAAAATCATTTCGCGTGGTTAAAAATCTCTCCACGTTGATTCCTCCTTTTTTTAATTAAATATTTAAACTCAAACAAGAATTTGAAGTGGAGAATGAAGTGTGCCGATGAGCAAGGAAACAATTAATAGCTCGCTGAGGAAGACCAACATGAAGGCGGCGACATTGGAGGAGTTGGCCGAAGGGCAGAAGAAGGCCACTCTGCTGCTGTCGCTGCTGAAGGACGTGCTGTCGTCGCCGGAGAATCAATCGGCGGCGGAGTTGCTGGTGGACGTTGTCGGTTGCTTCGCTAAAGCTCTATCTTTCTTGAAGCTGGAGAGATGCAAACTCCCGGCCGCAGCACTCTGTTCCCGCTGCAAACTCCCGGCCGTGCTCCGACGAACAGAGACGCGATCGAGATGGGATGAAGGGAAAGATCCGTACTCCTCGAAAAACCAATTATCGAGGAAGGTACACATGCAGATAGATGTGCACTAGTTTTTATATAATATTAGTTCATAATCTTACTTTTTATTGGAATTGAAGGGGGACCGTTTTGTCAAACGGATCGAATCGTGATGGGATGACCTTAGTAAAAAAATCCATATATGATGAGGTGAGGTCAGCCGATTTGTCCGTCGAAAAATTTCTAATTCAATCTAATACACTAAATCTGTCAAAAAATTAAAAAAAATAAATTTTAAATTTAGATTAATGTGAATTAGATGGGTCAAATCCACAGATTCATCAAAATTTTCATTTTAATTTTTTAATTTTAGAAGAAAAAAAATTCTCAACCCGTAGGTCAATCCAGCCCACCACGGGTTAACCCGCACAGGTCACGAGCCCAGATAGGTTGGTCCATCAGAATTCATCTTAAAATAGGTTGATAAAATCTCAATCTAACTCATTTAAATTATTTGATGATGCAGACTAACTCGACGGATCTAATCCAAATTGACGACTCTACCAGGGCTCTTTTTAAATATATTATTAAATGACACTTAAAATTATCTTTATTTGTATTATAACAATTAAAAGATCATGATTGATTATAACAAATACGATCTTGTAACTATTATATAATTATAATAGCTATGATTTTATTGTTACTACAATCGTATAATTTCATAACTATTATAATTATATAGTTATAGTAGTTATGATCTCATAGCTACTATAACATAGTGTTGATCGATATTAATTAGAGATCATCTGTCTATATTGTAACAGTTAGGATTCATAAATGTTATAATATGATGTTGATATGTATTCATTAATATTGATTAGGATGAAATGCTCATATTATAAAAACATAATACAATATTATTAATATTGATCAGCATCGAAGTGCTACTCTAATATAATTGATCATGCTTAGGAATATTGACGAGTGAGCCACCGATGAGTTGGCATTGATGTTGATTTTGTCGTCGATCGCCGGACAATAGAAGGAGCTAGGGGAGAGGCCCACGTACGTTCACCTGAGATAGGCTAGAAAGAAACAATTAGAATGATGGTCGGAGGGCTCTCCGACGTAGTCACTCCGACGCTTAAGTCAGTTGAGGTGGAATGAATAAGATGAATAGTTTCTAGGGTTTTAGATGTGCATATACGCGTGTACCTGTGCCTGCGGGGGAAGACAATCTTTTATAGGTTTGCGTGGGTGTGGGGATCCATGCCTTCCACGTGCCCCGTCTTTCTCGCTACGCTACCCCATTTATTAGCTTTTTATTTGGAGTAAATGGTCTTGTTGCCCACGTTCCCTACGTGGTAACGACTACGTTACCCTAGTCTTTTATGAGCGACGGTTATCCATTCCAAGTTATGCGGAGAAAATCGTATGAATCGGAGAACCATAAAGAGATAGGCCCGCCCAAAGCCCAGCAACTGTGGAGAACCGGGGATGCAAGGTAGTCAGGGTTGTCATTTGCCAGGAGCTGATGAATGCTAGTAGCCGAGAGTCTCAGGAGCCGGGGTCTATTAGTAGCCAGAAGTTCTAGGAGTCGGGGGCTGTTGGAAGTCGAGAGTTCCAGGAGTCGGGGGCTATTAGGAGTCGGAAGTTCTAGGAGCCAGGGGCTGTTGGTAGTTGGGAGTCCCAGGAGCCGGGGGCTGCTGGTAGCTGGGAGTCCTAGGAGTCTCAGGCTGTTGGGAATTAGGAGTTCCAAGAGTCTGGGGCTGTTGGAAGTCGAGAGTTCTAGGAGCCGGGGGTTGTTGTAGCTTTCTTTGACTGCCACCTTCACATTTTTATTTGGCTTTCCTGTCACATGGCACCTCCTCGATTACTTCCCATATCACAAGTCTCACTTTCAAGTCTAGTCGAAGGTCGTACAAGTCCGACTGACTAGACTATTGTGTCGCCAATCAAGACTGACTGTTGGATCCATGTGGTGATTCTTTAGTCTTTGATTTGAGATTGTGGTTTAAATGCGCAATTTACAACTTTAAATGCAGCCACACACGACATGCTTTTTGAATGCATGTCATGCTTAATTTGTCTTGGTCTCAGAGTCGGGGGGGGGGGGGGGGTGCGTCA
>JBBUKS010000029.1:2262498-2276294 GCA_038050645.1 Hedychium gardnerianum
AGGTCTGGAGGACCCAATGTTTGGCAGGTGAGTTGAGGTAAGCACCTGGAGTTAGTGCAGTGAGGTCGTGTCCCAGTGTGACAAACCTTAGGTGTTGTCCAACTAAAGAAACCAACGGAGGTTTCTATGTTGAGATCAGGATAGTCTGAACTATCATATTCATGCATACTTATATTGGTCTAACATCTATTTTACAGAACTTCTATTATTATTTCCTATGCTAACTTTGTTTTGCAGATGAAAACAAAAGTCTGATTTAAAATGAGTTCGGTCGGCTGAACAGGAGGTTCAGTCTACAGATCAAGCCTACATGGAGAAGATTAGATTTAGTTCGGCAAAAATAAAATTCACTAGGATCAGTCGATCGATCAAATAAGGCAATAAACAACTATCATATTAAATCAACACAGAAAAGGTAAACACAAGGATCAGTCAACTAATCAGCTGGATCAGTCGATTGATCAAGCATGATTTCCAAGATCGAATGGATTGGATCAGAGCAAAGAAGGAAGGGCGCAGGTTCAGTTGACGGATAGGAGGAATAGTAGACCAAAAGGATCAGTCGATTGATCAATTTTTTAGTCGACAGAACGCAGCCTATAAAAGAAGCCCTTGGGGTCCGAGCCGATGATAACTTCTCCCTTCTCTTCATCCTATTACAACTATTACTCTTCAAGATCATCTGTTCCAACGCTACAAAGCATATCGACACCTACGCTTCATCTACATTCTTTGTACTGTCGGTATAATACTTTTAATTTATTGTTATTGCATATATTAAGGAGATAGCAGTGTGTTGCTATCCTCCTCATTCTCTGTGTATGAGATAGCTTCTTCTCCGAAAGTGTTTTGGAGAGAAGAGCTTTAGTGGATTAACCCATCGATACGATCCAAAGGGTCATCGGTTCTTGGAGTAGGAGTCGGCTGGGCTCTGAACTAAGTAAAAAAGAAGTGTTTCTTTCATGTTTTGTTTTAATATTCTACTGCTACTTTGATTTACGTAAAAAGAAAAGGTTTTAATCGGACGAGATTCACACACCCCTCTCTCTCGTCTCCAATGATCCAACACTTTGCTCTAATTCGATCCATTTAATCCTGAAAATCATGCCTGATTGGTCGATTGATCAAGCTTATCAGTCGACTGATCCCAAAGATGTCTTTCCTGCGTGATTCAATCTGATAGTTATTTATTACCATATTTGATCGGTCGACTGATCATCTGTATTAGTTTATTGATCCCAGTATTTTCCAACTTTGTAGCCTCTATTCGATCCTGTGCTAATCTGGTCAGATCAGTCGACTGAACTGCCCGTTTAGTCGACCGAACCGCCCGTTCGGTCCACGGAACCGCCCGTTCGGTCCACCGAACCGCCCGTTCGGTCCACCGGACCGCCCGTTCAGTCCACCGAACCGCCCGTTCGGTCCACCGAACCTAAGTTAGATCCGAACTTTCTTTTATCTGCAAAACAAAGTTAGCACAGGAAATATAATAATAGTAACAGTCATGCAAAACAAAAGTTAGACCAAATATAAGGATGCATGAATATGATAGTTCAAATTGTCTTAATCTCAACTTAAAAACCTTCGTAGGTTTTTATTGTTGGATCAGCGCCTAAGGTTTGTCCCACTAGGACATGACCTCACTGAACTAACTCTAGTTTGCTTACCTCGACTCACCTGCAAAACATCGGGTCCTACAGACATATTTGGACTTTCCTCAGCATCGGATCGACCTTCCAGGTCTTCCACTTGATTCGATATCAGGTCCTCCAGACCTATCGAATCCACCTGCTAGATGTCAGGTCCTCTGTACCCATCTGGAATTCCTTTCTAGTTCCACGATCTACCGAGACTTCCCTTGCCTAGTATCGGGTCCTCCAGACCTACTAGGGCTTTTAGAATTGAGATCTTACACACTAGATTAGTTCATCAAATAACAATACAACTTAACTTTGAACCTTTTACAACATCAAAATATAGGTTTGATTATTGTGCTCCATGCACAAACAGAAGTGCCCTTTCTGATTGCATCCGTAGCAGATCATTTCTGCCTTGCCCTTCATGGTTGGATTCGGACTTGATGACTTCTCTTGGATTGCTTTCTTGATTTTGCGCTTATTTAGTCCCATTTTCTTCTTGTATAGTTTCTGAACTAGGTTGACTAGTTCGACGGTGTTCTCGTCATCGTCTTCTATATCTGATTCATCGTCGAATTTTGGTTCCACTCGTTTCTTGTGCTTTGGCTCCTTCATTTTGATTTTTCCTATGAGCAAAGCAATACCTTTATCAGTTGGAGTAGCATTAGATTGTTCGTGTAATTCAAACTTGAAAAATAGTTCGTCTAATCTAATAATTGAAAGATCTTTAGAAACCTTGTAATCATCTACTATAGACCCTCACAAGGTATTTCAAGGAAATGCATTAAGTGTATACCTGATAATATCGTAGTTCTCAATTTTCTTTCCAATCAAGTGGAGCCTGGATTCTAGCATGTTGCTGGCTTGTTGATTCACCTTCCTACATTTTTATGTTATACAATTTATTTAAAATTAAGTCACATTTTGATACCTTGGTGTTGGAAGTCCCTTCGTGTAGCTCGATCAATTTTTCCCAAAGGTTTTTTGCGTTGTCGAAAGGTCTGACCCAGTTCATCTCTTCTTTTATCAGGTCGCACTATAGGGTCTGAGTAGCTTTTAGCATCTGCCTCGATCTTTCTCTTGGTGGCGTTGTCCCACTTATTGCAGGTGAGAGGTTCTCCATTTTTGATGGGGATAGTGAATCCGGTTTAGATCACTATCCACATTTCCACTTAAGTCTTCAGGTGGTACTTGATTCGACCCTTCCAGTAACCAAAGTCATCACTAGAGAAAAGGGATGGGCGAGCTATATTGTAGCCTTCTTGATGGGTCATTTAACAAGAAATATCTCGCACACACAGAATAAATATAGAATGTACCAAGACTTAGTCTTGGATTAGTAGTATGGGAGAAAAAAATGCTCGAGTGGTCTTGCACCAACTTTGAAAAGTGAGATAACAATGGGAAAAATATTTATCAAAAGGGGTGAGTGCACCGATTCTGATTAATTACGAAAATAAAAAATTAAAAAATTTACTCAAATGGTAGTTGTACCAATTCAAAGTGACCCCGCGCTAATACCAATTATAGGATCGGAGAACAATACTAGAGGGGGGGTGAATAGCGCCTTATGGCTTTTTCACATTTTCGTAAAACACAAGTATGCAACGGAATAGAAATATTAAGAAAAATAAAGTTGACACATTTGTGTTACTTGGTTCACCATCCGGCGACAACTAGTCCAAGGCACACACCCGTATGAGTGTTTTCGTTGGGCAATTCACTAATAGTTCTAATGATTACAAGATCGTGTACAAAAGGAAATAACACAATTTAAATTATACCAACAACGTAAATGTAGGAGCTTGAGCGTTGGTCGTCGGAGCAGCGTTTCAGCGTCTTAAAGTAGGTTTCAGAGTAGCATGCAAGCATTGAAGTTGTAAGAAATTGTTGTTCGGAGATGTTGGTCGAAGCCTCTTTTATTGACTTGATCTAGGTGCCTCTATTCCTATTGAGGTTCCTAAATCATGAGTCGATTCTGATCTGATCCGAGTTCACCACGCCTTATCCACTTCCAGGTACCTCAATCCCTTTGAGACGCCTCGGTCGCTGACATGGCTAAATCTGGTCGCAGCGTAACTCTACCCAAGTTTATCCCAACCCAAACGCCTTAATCCCTTTGAGGCGCCTAGTTGCTAACGTGCGCTGACCAATCAGGGGCTGCCACCTCATCTTGTTTCACACCGAGGTGATTGAGGCGCCTCAATCCCTTTAAGGTGCCTGAATCGTCTTAGGGAACCTGGATCCTTTCCAAGCGCTTGGTTCAACTTTTCCAGATTTATCTTTCCTATATTACAGTGTTAGCACAAAAAACATAGTACAAATAAATTAACTTTAATAGTCTCAGGACTGTCTAATCCTTACTTTTGGGTTTTCGATGAAATCTTAGGTCAGACCGACGCCTACTGTTCCCCCATACCGAAGCCTATTGTTCCCTCAATCGGGAACACGTCCTTACCTACTCCTCTTAAAAGAATGTACCTGTTGCCAAACGTTTGGTCCTCCAAACCTGTTTGGACTTTCTGCTCAACATCTGACCTTGACCTCCAAGACTTCCATCTAGACACCTGATTCTCGACCCGTCTAGACTCCTGCCTAGTGTCCTTGACCCCTAGGACTTCTGCCCAATGTCCTCGATCTGCCAATTCTTCTGCCTAATCACCTTGACTAGGACTTTATTACATAATCTCCCTTATCAGGACTTCTTGCCCGGTCCAACTGACCGGTCTTCTTTGCCTAGCCTCAACTAGGACTTGTACCTTGCCTAAGATCCCTTACGACTTTTTTCTTGAGCTTCCTGCATACTTAACTTTGAACCTTTGTCATTTATCAAAACAAACCTTAACTTTGCATACTTCTTGCCCAGTCCAACAAACCTTAACTTTGAACCTTTGTCATTTATCAAAAAATAGGTTCGATTAGCTGGAGCTTCCAGCACCAACTTCTAGGCTCCTAATCAGCGGACGTGGCTGCAGTTGGTCAAAGCCTTATCCATGTCATGTTTATCCCTTCCCGAGTGCTCAAATCTGATTAAGGTGCCTGGATGCTAATGTGTTGCACCTAATCAAAGTGTGCCACCTCATCTAGACGTGGTGCCAAACTTCGAGTAATCAGGGCGCCTGGACCTCCGATCGCCTGGAACCGCTCTGAGCGCTCAGAGTTCCTTTTTAGGCCAGCTCTCATACTTAGCTTCTTGCATCACCGTGTTAGCACAGATATAATATGAATATGAATGACAGCTCTCCGAGCTGTCTGGTTTCAATTTCAGGTCTCTCATGAAAACTTAGTCTGGTTTCAATTTCAGGTCTCTCATGAAACCTTAGGTTGGACCAATCGATCTTGACCCTCAGGACTTTTTGCTAGACTTTCAGCCTTCGACCCGTCTAGACTTTTCGCCTGATGTCCTCGACCCCCAGGGCTTCCTGCCCGATCTCCTTGATTTGTCAAGTCTTCCTTCCTAGTCCCTCCATCCCAGGACTTCCTTGTCTAGCCTCAACTAGGACTTCCCTTGCCTAAACTCAACTAAGACTTTTCTTTCCTAGCCTCAACTAGGACTTCCCTTGCCTAGCCTCTATTAGAACTTTTCTGCAAACTTGACCAATATGTTAGAACACAACAAGACTTAACTTTGACCATTTGGCAACATCAAAACTTAGGTTCAATCGTATGGTGCTTCTTACACCAATAAAAGAAAGAAACAAATTGAGAAAACAAGAGAAGTCATAGGAGAAATCCGATTTTGGAGAAATGATTCTAGGATTTTAGTTTCGTCACGATGACTGTTGACACCCTAAATACTATTTACTTTCTTACCTCAATATTTATACTCATGCAGGTGGTCTATCCTGAGGCACCGGTATAGAGTTTTGAAATTATACTGTCGTGTCTAGCCAAACGTGATGTCTACTTTCAATATAGCCTTGCTAAAGTGACCACTTTTTCAGGGAGGCTCCTATCGCGATGCCCCATGGTTCTCTAGTGTTATTCTCTACTTTTTGATGCCAAATTGGGGTAAACTCATTAGGCTCCATGATAGCCAATGATGCCCTCATGAGGTTTTGGACTACTTTCGTGACCAACTCCTCACGTCTCAGTCTTTATGGGTCGAAGATTTGGGTTCACCTTTTGGTCCTTTCATGTATCCCGTGGGATATGAAGATACATGGTTAGTGTTATAATCATGTATGCGCAATAAAGTCGGATCATGGAGAAACATATCATGTAGTAAAAAAAGATAAATATATATAGAAAACAAATGTCAACAATATAGAATCTAGAGTACCTCTCCATGGAGATGAAGTTACAACACAAAGACAAAGATGAAGACATCCTATAACTCAAACAAGAGAAAAGAGATGAAGCTTAGTCGTGATATTGTTGGTGTCTTCAAAAGAATCTCCAAGCTCAAGGATGGACGGAATCTTCAATGGCTCCTTGGAACGACTCTCGTAGGATTCCCTATCACGGGGAAAACCCTCCTCCTCCAAACAAGAGCCTCCTAGGTCTTTTTATATCCTTTGAAACTGACCAAAATAGAAGTAGTATACAAAAAATAGTGAGGCGCCGCCATCGCGCCATAGTTGTACCACTCCATGTAGCTGAAATTAGGGGTCGGACACGGTCATGCCAACAGGCATGGCCAGACCGTGTTCGGCGCTGAGAAAAATAACATGGTCATGCCTTAGGGCATGGCCTAGGCGTGTTAAGTTGTGAGAAGAATAACATGATCGTGCCTTGGGGCACAACCTAGGTGTGTCAAGCTCTGACCATCTCTTCCTTGCGGCAGTATGGGGCACGACCGTGTTATTGCTAAAGCCCATGTTAAGTGTTGTAGTCCTCATTTTTGCTCCATTCTTCATCTAACTTTTGCTGGCGGAACACGCCTATGTCATGGGACACATCGAGAGTGTGATCCTTGCTTTAAATTCACATTCCAAGGCATTTAAAATCTGATTTAGCTCCAATTTAGCATCATGTCAATTAAAAGCACAAAGAGAAAATCTCCAAATAAAAAGAGTGAAATTAATAAAAAGAAGATACAAGCATACATGATATGCTCATGAGATGAAACAAAATACATGAAAAACAATACTAAAATTCATGCATGAAATACACACATCCAATGCTCCAAAACTCAAATTTTTGCTTGTCCTTAAGCAGAATCTGCAATCTAGATCTATGTGTGAGAAATGCATCATAATCCATAACGAAACAGTCTAGTCTTATCATGTAGTTTCACTCATGAGAAAGATTACTAAATTATCTTAATATAGCCTAATCGAAAGTTCTTCATGCTCAATGCAAAAAGTGGCTTTAACTCTTTCCATCTTTTATTGGTGCAGCGAGCACTGGAATCAAACATATATTTTGATGTTGTCAAAGGTTCAAAGTTAAGTCCTGTTGTGATCTAATGGATTGATTAAGTATGCAGGTTTCTTAATCTGGAAAGTCCTAATAGGACAACTAAACTAGATACTAGGCATTGGAAGTCTTGGCAGATCAAGGACACCAGGAAGGAAGTTCAAATGGGTCAGTGGACCTGACATCTGGCAAGATGGACTTAATGGGTCAGTGAGGACCAAACATCAAGTTAGAAGAAAGACTTGAGGAGTCAAGGATCAGATGCTGAGCAGAGAAAGTCCAAATAGGTCTGAAAAACCAGATGTTTGACGGGTAAGTTGAGGTAAGCTCCTAGAGTGGAGTGGTTCTTCTAAAAAGAAGAACAGTGAGGTCATGTCCTAGTTGGGACAAACCTTAGGCGATGATCCGACTAAAGAAACTAACGGAGGTTTCTAAGTCAAGATCATATAGTCACAACTGTCAAAACTCATTCATATATATTATCTATTATCTAACTTTATTTTGTAGGACCATTATTATCAGTACCGTGCTAACTTTGTTTTGCAGGAAAAACAAATGACCAGGTTGATCGAGGGGTTTGGTCGACGGAACCATATTTAGAAAGTGGATATGGATATGATCGGATCAAGTAGTTAAGGAAACCTTTGGGGTCCAGTCGACTGGATGGGGTTCAGTTGACTGAAAAAAATAGATTTTGAGAGATCGATCAGATCGAATCAAAGCAAGCAAGAAAAGAAGCGGGACCAATCACCTAATAGAGGTTTAGTTGACTAATAGGGTTCAGTTGACTAAGCGGTCTCCAATCGACTAATCGAGGCCTATAAAAGAAGCCTCAAGATTCGAGGCTCAGCATCAATTCTCTCCTCATTCTTCTCTTGCTGCTCAAATCGTGCAAGTTTTGTTACTACAACGCCGAGAGGCTCTCCACAACCAATGCTTAATCTTCTACTACTTGTTGTCAGTATATTCTTTTAATACTTGCATTCATTTAAGGAGATAGTAGTTTTGTTACTATCCTCCTCTTTTCTTGTATGAGTTTTCTCTTCTCTGAAAGTTTTCAGAGAGAAAAACTTTAGTGATTGCCCATTCGAAAGTGATCAAGGATCACGGGCCTTGGAGTAGTAGTCGCTGGACTACGAACCAAGTAAAAAATAACTTGTGTTTTTGTGTGATTGTTTTTCTTTATTCCAATTCAACTTTACTTTGATTTACGAAACGAAAAGAAAAAGTTTTTAACGTGCGAGATTCCCCCCCCCCCTCTCGTCACTTTCAATCCAACAATTAGTGAAAGAGCAAGGCTGCTCTAAATTGGTTTAATCACCATTTATAGTTTTTGAAAAACTTTATTCTTTTCTTTAAAACATTTTTTTTTACTTTTTATTGTTGTAATGTTGTTTCCTGTTGCACTACTTATCACAAGACTTTGTCTTGGGAATTTTTCTAAGTTTTCTTTTGCAAGAATGTCGATGTCTCATCAAGAAAGATATAGCATTGTCCGTCCACCACTCTTCAATGAAGAAGATTTCAACTACTAGAAACGGTGGATAGAATGTTTTCTGAAATCTGACATTGAGATGTGGTTCAACATCAAGAAAGGGTACACAACACTAGTGAACAAACTCGGAGAACAATTAGATCCAGAAAAATAGGATCCGGAGATGAAGAAGAAGGCCCAAATCGACTACAAAGCAATGAACACACTACAATGCAGGCTTACAAAGGAAGAACTCAACCGGGTTGGATCCTTTAAGAACTCCAAGAATTATGGGACAAACTAGTCGAGCTTCACGAGGGAACGGACAACTCTAAGGTAACGAAGCAAGATTTGTTATTAAATAAATTATTTAATTGTAAGATGCGGGATGGAAAGACCACAAGTCAACTGCACTCTAGGATAAAAGATATCCTAAATGGGCTCCACCTAATCGACCATAAATTAGAAAATAAGGACATTGTAAGGTACACTCTTTAAGTTTTCCCTTGAAATTTTTTGTGGACTTCTATGGTAGATGTGTACAAAGTTTCGAAGGATCTTTTTTTAATTAAAATAGATGAAATGTTTTGTGAATTAGAATTACATGAGCAGGCTAACTCAAGTCAAACCGAGAAAGGTATTGTCTTATTTGCAGGACAAAATAAGAGCAAGGAGGTCAAGTCCAAATCTCGGCCAAAACAAGAGTCCAAAGACGAGTCAGAATCAGACTCAAACGGTGAAGAGGAAATAGTGAACATGGTCTGAAAGATGTTCACCAAGAAGAAAAGATTCTCTAAAATAGATCTCAAAAAGATGGTTCAAAACAAGTCGGGTAAATCAAAATCAAAGGTAATGTGGTATAGGTGTAATGCCAAAGATCACTACAAGTCTGAGTGCCCGAACCTAAAGGGGGAGAAACCCAAGAAATCAAGAAGGAAGAAGGCACTAAAGGCGACTTGGGATGAATCATTCTCAGAGGAGTCAGATATGGAAGAATTAAAGCAAACGAGCTTCATGGCACTTATGGCAAGAACTGAGTCTGAGTCTGAGTCCCAGATGGAATCAAGCCAAGGAACCGAGCCTGAGTGCGAGTCTGAGTCGAGTCACGAATCCATATTCGGTTCAGAAGATCAAGATATGATAACTTCTCCCTTAGAAAATAAAATGATTAAACTTATTGCATGCCTAATTAAGAAATTAGCAAAATATGAGGATTAGGTTAAGTTGTTCCTTAAGGAAATCAAAAACCTTAAGAAACAAGTCAACCCGAATCCCTCAACGAACCATGTTCAAGATGGAAACTCAACTCAAGTTGCAAGACTTGAGGAAAAGAATTCCATCTTAAAAGATCAAGTGGAGGGACTCAAAGGAACATTGGAAAGGTTCAACTTAGGCACCAAATATTTGAATATGATGTTTGGGTCCCAACAAGCCGTGTATAACAAATCCAGACTCGGATACAAAGCTAACACAACGAACAAATCTTACTTGTCTTTACTTAGTCAAAATGTTATAAACCAAGTCCAAGCATGGGTTCCCAAAGCATGCTTAGTTACCAAAATTGGATCTAATCAATATTGGATTCCTAAAGATCATATTCATTACCTAAATAGACCATATCTAAGCTATTATTCAGGAGGAGTCAATAGAAAAATCATTCTTTCCTATTAAATTGCATTACATGATTGTTTGATTTACTGCTTTTCTTTATTCATATCTAGTTTATCTTTTTGTTTAACTTAGAACGGTTAGATAAAAGGCATAATTAACCTTAACAACCTAACATCAGAATGGATTGGGATTATAGTAGACTAAGGAAGCTTTGTCAAATGCATGTCGAGGTTATATTATATGTGTTCTACCTAGTGCACTAGACTTAGTGGATATAGTTGAATATACCTCAATCAAACATGAGATAGTGACCAAAATTTAGTATTAAGTTCTTTGGGTTGGTTATTTTAAGAAAGTTTTGTCTTAGGCATGTGGTTACTTTAATGATGTCCATTGTGACTCACCACAGCCTAGAAACTTACTCTGAAAACTTTTTCTTGATGACCTAAAAATTAATTTTGAATCTAACACAAGGGTTAATCAACCTTTTTTAGAATTCAAACTAATTCTAATCAAGTGAAATTGAAAATCATCTCACAATCACATTAAGGTTAACTTGATTGATCACTTAGAATTGGAGAGATGATGAGTAAAATTAACAATAAAAAATTATAGTTTTACTCAACCTAAACCCATAGTATTAAGAATATTTTTAGATAAATAGAATAGATTTTTGTTAATATCTTACTTATCTATTTTTCATTTATTCTTGGAACTAGCATAGGTTGTACCGTAGATTGCATAAACCTATAGATCTAGACAGCTTTTGCATCTCACAAACACTTAAGAGTTAACATGTTTGTGTATTGTACCACGTAGACGAGCATGAGATGTTAGGATCTACCTCTAGTTTCAGATGTAGACAAGTGCATCGATATGAACCAAAGGGTTTAAACTTAAAATGATCACTAAAAGTGACTAACTTTATACTAAACTCTTTGATTAATCAATATTAATTAAATAAAGGAAAGAAGGATTACACATTTTTTTAAGGACGAGTTCTTAGATGTAATATTTTAAAATAAGATATTTTGAAAATAGACATTTTTTCAAAAAAAAATAACTTTCAGTTGACCGAACCCCATGGTCCAATCGACTGATCTAGGTCAAACCCTAAACTGCGGTCAAAATTTTGACCGACAAAATTTGACTCTCGTGATACTAATAGTCAAATGATCAAGGGATCAAAGGGTTAGTCGACCGATCCACCTCGGGAAGGAACAAACGTTAGACTGACACGACCTAACCTTTATAGTCAATTGATAAACCTTTATCAGTTGACTAAACGTTGGAACTTGAATCGTTGAGTCTCGTCAAAACTGAACGATCGCCTACGCATTAAATTGATCAGTTGACTGATCCTTTTGTTAGTTAACTGATCCGCCTTTATAAAAATGCATCCAAGGCTAGCCGAAATCTCATCACAAACTTTCCCCTCTTCCTCTATTTCTAGCACTGAAACTCAATTTTCAAAGCTTTCAAAGCCTTCCAATACCACCCGGAACACTCACAATGTCTCGGTAACATCTCTTAGAATCACTTCTCAAATCTTGTCATTTTTTCATTCAATATTTCTTACTTTTCAGTCTCGTCATTTTCTTTATTCTTATAGACAAAAGAAATGTCAGAACACTCAAAACCAAGTTAGCATATCAAATCTCAATCATGACCCTAGATTTCCTACAGATGAACTTAGACGTACATTCCATGATAGAGAGTTCATTCCTTTAGGATCTAGGTACCTTGACATATCATTCTACAACACGCACTGCCCCAATGTTGTAGAACTAATCAAATACTATTTAATGTCCAATATTGTCTCCTGCATTATGTTAACTTTTATCTATGTGCCGAATTTTATCACAATCTAGTTCAAATAGATGAGTTCAACTACAAAACTAGGATGGCATGTGGTGATTTCTTCTTTTCACTTGACATACTTAGGGATTATCTTGGTACCCAAATTACACATGATCAATTCTATGTATTCCCTATCTATCATCAAACCTTACTTGAGTCATATACTCATTTGACTCTCGATCTTATGCATACTGACTTCTTTGAGGGTCCTAAACCTAAAATAATGAATTCAATAAACCGAAGTCCACATGATAATGCCTTTTACAAAGCCATTGTAGGTTGCATCCTTCCTCTTGCCACCAAGGATCAAGTTGTCATTAGACCATATCATCTCTTTCTTATGTATGCACTTAAGCATCATCTTAACATTGATATTGGTCTCTAGTCTTCAAAACCATTGTCCATTATTCCGAATATAGTTTATCTGGAATAGTCCACATGGCCTATTATCATATTATCATATTCATTCTTTCATCATATGACATAAATATTGCAACTGGTGGTAATATTCCCCCCACTATGACAAAATAGACATTCGGCAGTTATCCTTGGTTGGGATAAAAAAATGATGGTCAAACCTTAGTTTTCAAGGAGCGTCACAAAAGATGTCCATGTTCTGAAGAGCCCGAGGAGCCCGAGCTAGTATGAGTGCAAATACCAACTGGAGAAGAGGTTTTGTTGGATCGAAATATAGTGCTAGAGGGGGGTGAATAGCGCGTATTGCTTTTTCAATTTCTTTTAAAACTCAAGAGTATAGGCAGCAGAAAAGAAACAAACATAAACAGAAAATAAACTAACACCTTTCTTTTTACTTGGTTCACCGCCTGGCGACGGCTAGTCCAAGGCCCGTACCCAAATGAGTGCTTACATTGGGCAATACACTAATAGCACGATAATTACAACAAATATGTGAAACTTGAAATGCAGTAATTAATAACAATAGCGACAACTAAGAAGTAGAAGCTCGAGCTCTGGTTGTCAAGGCAGCGTTACGATGTCGTAGAACAGTTTTCGGAGTAGCGTCTGAGCATGAAAGTCATATGGAATGTTTATACAAAACTACTGATCGAAGTCTTCTTTCATTGACTCATCCAGGCACCTCTATTCGCATTGAAGTGCCTCTATCCATGTCGATCTAATTGGATCCGAGTTAGCTGCGCCTTCACTGACGTGACTCGGTCTGATCGCAGTGTGACTCTGCCCAAGTCTATCCCAACCTAGGAGTCTCAATCTCTTTGAGGTACCTGGTTGCTAACATGCGCCAACCAATCAGAGGCTACCCCCTCATCCTTCCAGGGCCACTATGATTTAGACGCTTCAATTCCTTTGAGGCGCCTGGTTTGACTTGAGGCGTATGGATCCTTTCAGGCACCTGGTTCAGCAATTTTCAGGCTTCGACTTTTGCATCACAGTGTTAGCATAGACAAAATATATAACATAATAAATAGTGTTTGACAATATCGGGACTATCCAGTTCTAACTTTTAGGTTTCCTGTGAAACCCTAGGTCGAACCGACGCCTACTGTTCTCTCAACAGGGAACGCGTCCTCACCTACTCCTCTCAGGAGAGTTTACATGTTGCCAAACATCTGGACCTCCAAACTGTTTGGACTTTTTCTCAGCATCCGATCTTGACCTCCGAAACTTTCCACAAGACATTCGATCCTCGACCCGCCTAGACTCCTTCCTGGTGTCCTCGACCTCTAGGGCTTTCCGCCTAGTGTCCTCGATCCCTAGGACTTCTGCCAATGTCCTTGATCTGCCAAGATTTCTTCCCAGTCCGCTGAACTAGAATTTCATTACCCAATCTCCCTGATCAGGTCTTCTTATAATGCCCCGAGAGTATACTTATC
>JBBUKS010000029.1:2276394-2287598 GCA_038050645.1 Hedychium gardnerianum
TTCTATCCCAGAAATATTTTTGTTATATTTCAAATGTGGAAAAATAGGTTAAAAGTTAAATTATTTTTGAAAATAAATTTTAACTTATACTTTCAAAAGTCTTTAGGAGTAGAATGTTAAATTGAGGGAGAGCATTTTTTAAAAACTCAACTCCTATTTCTAAAGTTGAAAAGTTTTTTGTGATAAAATTATTTCAAAAATTTTATATTTTACTTAATGAACTAGGTTGTCATAAATTAAAAAAAGGAGAGATTGTTGGTGTTGGAAGCACTAGCTAATCAAACCTGAGTTTTGATATTGGTAAAGGTTCAAAGTTAAGGGTTATTGTTGTTCTAATGAACTTAACCGAGTGTGTAGGAAAGTCCTGGTTGAGGCTAGGCAAAGAAGTCTTGGTCTGTTGGACTGGGTAGAAGTCCTAATCAAGTGGAATGGGCATAGAAGACCTGGTTGTGTGGATTGGGCAACGAAGTCCTGGTCAAGGTGACTGGGCGGAAGACTTGGTAGATTGAGGACATCGGGAAGAAGTCATAGGGGTCGAGAATACTAGGCGGGAAGCCCTAGGGGTCGAGGACATCAGGCAGAAGTCTAGACGGGTCGAGAATCGGACGTCTAGCTTGAAGTCCCAGAGGTCAAGATCGAATGTTGAGCAAAAGTCCAAACAGGTCTGGAGGACCAGAGTTTGGCAATAGGTATATTCTCCTAAGAGGAGTACATGAGGACGCATTCCCCATTGAGGAAACAGTAAGCGTCAATCCGACTAAGGGTTTCACTAGAAACCCAAAAGTCAGGATCGGACGGTCTTGAGACTGTCAAAATATTTAAATGATTATCTTTTATTATGCTTGTTTGTGTTAACTCTATGATGCAGATAACTTAAGCTTAGAAAAACTAATCCAGACGCTTGGAAGTGATCCAAGTTTCTTAAGCCGATTCAGCCGCCTCAAAGGGATTGAAGCGCCTCAATCATCTCAGCACACGACAAGGTGAGGTGGCAACCTCTGGTTGGTCAGCACACGTCAATAACCAGGCACCTTAAAGGGATTGAGGCACCTGGGACGGGATAGACTCGGCATTGCGCTCAGAATTCGCCACATTAGCGGCTGAGGCACCTCAAAAGGATTGAGGCGCTCAGAAGCGGATAAGCTGTGACGAGTTCAGATCTGATCATATCGACTCATGATTGAGGCGGCTCAAAGGAGATTGAGGTGCTTGGATGAGTCAATAAAAGAGGGTCTTGACCAGTAGCGCGGAACAACCATTCTCTATGACTTCCGTGCTTGCATGCTACTCTGAAAAGCTCTCTATGACACCAAAACGCTACTCCGATGACTACGCTCTTGTTCTACTCTAAGTCGTTGGTATACTTGCTTTTTATTGTACTTTCAATTCTATATTTGTTGTAATATTCGTGCTCTTAGTGGATTGCCTAATGAAAGCACTCATACAGGTGTGGGCCTTGGACTAGCAGTTGTCGGGCTATGAACCAAGTAAAAACAAACGTGTTAGCTATGTTTGTTTGTATTTTTTATTTTTGCTTCTTTAACTCTTGTTTTACGAAAAATGTGAAAAAATCAAAAGTGCTATTCACCCCCCACCCCCCTCTAGTGCTTACTCCGATCCTGCATAAGGTGCCACGATGATCCATCCATCATCGAAGCATGGAGATCTTTCCTAAGGCATCAACATCCTCTCACTAAGCTTTCTCTTCTCCTTTCATTTCGTTTGGAGTTATTAGATGCTTTCCTTAATGTCTTTTGGTTGTATCTCCATGGAGTAGTTCTCCGGATTCTAGGATTAGGAAGTAGCTATGATGTAATTGTTGATGTAAGAACTAAGTATTTGTTTACCTTTCTCTATTGAATAACATGTTTATTCCTTGTTCCTGCTTTATTGTGTATGCTTTAAATGCTTAGGATGTGAAGAGTCGGTCACCATGTAGAGGTGATAATCTAGATGAGTCATGGAGCCCATGTGACAGGAGTAGTCCTGCATAGCGGAAATCTAGCATTATCACCTTGAATGGAGGTTGATTTACCATAAAGAGACAACTATCATAGATCTTAATGGGTTTTCCCTATTTCGATGTCATGGAGTATATGAGATTGACTAGATGTACCGTGGAGTTCACGTGACAAGGGTAGTCCGTATAAGCAGACATTCTGGCATTATCGTCTTGCAAAGAGACGTTGAGTTGAGTAGGCATACCGGCATAATCCTCCCAAACTCATATCGGTAATTTAGGATAAGTCACCCTATATGCGAATACACATAGAGGTAGAAAAGTGAACAATACTTAGAATGTTAACAACGATCGTAGCAAAACCGAAATCCTATGAACATTCCCCAATTCCTGATTTCACCCTCATCTTCTTGCAATTGGAGCTCTAGACCCTCTCTCACCTCTCTCAACCCCCTCTCAATTCTCTCTCTCTCTCTCTCTCTCAAACTTAACACAACTTCAATCTTCTAGATAATATACTTTGCGATTTTGACTAGTACATGATTCATAGTTCTCGTAAGATCGATATCTTTTATTATTTGACGACAATCGCACATTTGTGAATTTGACACATTAATTTCAAATATACTTTAAGATCTTAAAGAACATCTAATGCTCTCCTCTATTTCAACTATCATATTTGTATTTTACGTAAAATATCTTTATCAATCTTTCTATCCTTGTATAAAAATGATCTTAAATATTTAAAGATAACTTGTAATCTAACAATTATTTTATTATGTCTAATATTACTAAGTTTACATTTCATATATTCTATTTTATTCTATTAAGTTTAAAATGTTTTATTTTCAATATTTTTGGTTAAGATTCAAATTTAATATATACTTCTTAAATATAGTAAATTAATACATATGATCATGACCTCCCATGTGAATATCAATGTTTTGAAAAGTTGAAGGTGAACCGGACTACCTCTCTCGATGGAGCCGCAAGTGAATTGATGGATCAGTTGGTGCAGTCAGGAAGGACTGTTAACCTCGAGGACCGATTAAATTGCTTATCTATTTGGGTTAGATTTTCAATCCTGACATTGCTTCATTTGCAGTGTCTCCAACATCAGGCCCCTTGCTTGTCTCTTAGCTGCAGGATAAGATATAAGTTAAACTTGTAGCCATGATTGAAGAAACAAACAAACTGGAATCTAGTAAAGTTATCAAGTTAGGCATACAACAAATCAACATCGAGTTATTTTGTTCCATTCATCTTGCTCTTGCTTATGTTGCCTTTTTTTTTCCAAAGAGAGAAATCAACTGTAATTTGAAATTGCGGTTGAACAGTACCACCGATACCATGATCAGCGAAGTGCTTCTATAATTACAAATAGAATTTCAGGGTAAGTAAAATTTTGAGGTTAGAGAGAGACAAATAGAGAAATGATATACATCAATTAAGACACTACAAATATGAGATGTAGCAACTCTTTTAGCTACAAAATTTGTACTTTTCTCAACATTTTTTTTTTTTTTTTTGGGGGGGGGGGGGGAGGGGGGTTGAACCATAATCGGCCTGACAACCTGTTGGTTACGATTTTGGAACCAGAACCGGGTCAACGGGTACTTGACTCGTTGGCCTAGTTCCGGGTTTGAGTCGGGTCCGGTTCGGACTGGGCCAGGGGTCGGGTCTAACCTCCTCTAAGGGTTTTTGGGACATTCCATTCAACCACTTGTGCAAATCAAGTTGCCTATATCTCTTAGAGAGGAGCCTAGATGGCGGACAGTCATGGTCGGCTTTACCGTGGTGGATATGCCTTCGGCTTACAACATCCTTCTTGGCAGACTGACTCTTAGTGCATTCGAGGCCTGATGTACAATTTCCGCAAGTGCACAATTGTTGTCAAGTAATAAAATCCCACGAGGACTGTTGATTAAGCACTGTTTGAGGTTGTGAAGTGTTGTCTCACTGCAAGTGAACGGTAAAGTCATCGAATAATAAAAATATTGATTCATAGGGATTATTGATTAAGCACTAGCTAAGTCTACAAAGCAAGTTATCTAAACAATCTAAGGTTGTGAAAGCTTGAGAACTAGAGGTTTAGAGAGAGAGAGAAAGGTCTTGTGAGAATTGATGGTCGCTAAGAGAGGAATTGGTTTGGGAAGGCGATCCTGGGATTTTAGTTTCATTATGATACTAGTTGATGTACTATAGATTGTTTATTACCTTACCCTTCATGTTTATGCTCTTGTAGGAATTCTAACCAAATTATAGTAAGAACTCGTGAAGGTTACACCGGAGTGTTTACACTATTTCCTTCCAATGCCACTAAGTAGAAGAGGTAACATAGAAAATTCGGTTAAAGGTAATCCTCTATCACTAAGGACTCCCCAGTCATATAGTCTAGATTACACAAGTCACTTTCTAACATTGAATTGGTGAAAACCCATTAAACTCTAATTATCTAATCCCTTATAGAGAATTAGCTCTCATGTCAAGGTGAAAACTCTAGAAAGTTTGGTTAAAGGTAACCCTCTGTCACTAAGGACTCCCCGGTCATACAATCTAAAGACTCTCCTCTACATGGTGTCCAATCATTCACATCCACATGCATTCATGACACACACATTCAATCAAACACAAACAAGATATCACACACATGGAAAAAGTCATAAACATATCATTGAACAAGGAAATTGAGAAATCTATAGTTTATACATTAACATCACATTAGAACTATGTCCTACATCCTAGAATATGGGAGATCTACTCCATAACAAGGAAATTACAACCCAAAGACAAGAAAAGAAATATTGTTACAATCCAAATGAGAATGGAGAAGAAGAAATACTTATCGAGTTGATGTCATTGTCTTCGGATAGATTCCTTGCTCTGGAGGTGGATGGATCGTTGAAATATGTTCAGATATGGACCTAGTAGGTTCCCTTGAAGGGGAACCTCTCCTCCCCTCAAAAGGTGATCTCATCCCCCTTTTATAAGTGCTACACATGGGCAAGGAGGCTCGCCACATGGTCGTGCTTCTATGGAACAGTCGTGTCATGGAAAAAATCTGGAGTGGGGCACGGTCGTGGCTCTTGGGCATGGCCTAACCATGGGAGCTATTGGATTTGCTAAGGGGTCGACTAAAAGAGAGCAACAACTATGCCTTTGGGCATGACTATGCTTTCTCTTTCTAGATAGCTGAGAATTGCTTCTGAAAAGGCATGACCGTGCCATGGAGATTGCTGGAGAGTTTGACCCTAGTCACTTGGGATACACGACCGTGCCTATTGTCTTGGCCTAATGAAGGCATGACCGTGCCTTGAAGAGGCACGACTATGCTTGCTGGTTTTTCTCCCCAATCTTGCTCTAATGTTCATTTTGCTCCATTTTAGCTCCAAATTATGTCCGGTAAATCAAAAATTCAAAGAGAGTAGATCTCTGAACCAAAAGTGTAAAAGTATGACAATATAATGAAATAGGGTGTGATAATGTAGATCATACTCAATGAAATACAAGTAGATATACAATAAATAATGCCTAAAACACATATAATCTACGCACATCATGAAGCTAGTTATCTAGATAATCAAAGTTATTGTTGGTGTAGGGAGCACCAGAATTAAACCTATCTTTTGATATTGTCTAAAGTTCAAGTTAAGTCTTGTTATGATCTAATGGATTGATCAAGTGTGTAGGTTGCTTAATCGTGAAAGTCCTAGTAGGTTAACTAGACCAGATACTAGACAGTGGAAAGTCCTAGTAGTTCAACTGAACCTAATACCAGGCAATACAAGTCTCAACAGATTATGGAAACCAGGCAGGAAGCCCAGATGGGTCAAGTAGATAAGACATCTAGCAAGATGGATTTGATAGGTCAGAGAGGATCATATATCGAATTAGGAGGAAGTCCTGGCTGGCCAATGATATGCTGAGCAGGTGAAGTCCAAACAAGTCTGGAGGACCAGATGTTTGGCGGGTAAGTTGAGGTAAGCTCCTGGAGTGGAGTAGTGGGGTTGTGTCCCAATTGGGACAAGCCTTAGGCGATCATCTGACTGAAGAAACCAATGGAGGTTTCTAAGTCAAGATCAAGACAGTCCTAACTGTCGATATACTCATGCATACTATTATCTAACTCTGTTTTGCAGGACTACTATTATTATTCTACATGTACTAACTTTATTTTATAGAAAAACCAAAGATTTGGTTTGACCGAGGGTTCAGTCGACCGATCCGGACAACATGACAGAGATAAGATTGAGGTCTAGCAAATATGGAACAAGGGGATCCGTCGACAGATAAAATGCATCCGTCGACCGATCATTATTTTGTAATAGAAGATGATAGATCGGATCGCATGTGAAAGGAAATCCAGAAGTTCCGTCAATGGATAAAGTTTATCCGTCGATCGAACAATGTGATTTACGCGATCGAGTGGATTGGATTAGAGCAAACAAGAAAGGGTGCAGAGTTCAGTCGACGGATAGGAGGTTCTGTCGATGGAAGGATTAGTCGACGAAATAATTTTTCAGTCAACCGAACGGTACCTATAAAGGAAGTCTTGGGATTCGAGCCTCAGTATCAATTCTCCATGTGCTCCATCTCTTACATTTGTTATCAGTATATTCTTTTGTACTTGCATTTACCTTCAAAGGTGATAGTAGATTATTACTATCATCCTTCATTCTTGTAACGAGTTTTCTTTTCTCTGAAAGAGTTCGGAGAAAAGAACTTTAGTGGGTTGTCCACTTGGAAGCGATCAAGGATCACGGGCCTTGGAGTAGTAGTCACTGGACTACAAACCAAGTAAAAAGAATTGTGTCATCTTATGTTTTCTTGTCTCTATTATTTTTGTTGTGACTTTGATTTACGAAACAAAAAGAAAAGATTTTAAAATGAACCAGATTCACCCCCTTTCTTGTCTTCTTCGATCCTACAATTAGTATCAGAGTAAGGTTGCTCTAAAATAGCTTAATAGTTTTTTGAGATTTTTAAAATCTTTTCTCTTTTCTTTAAAAAGTTTTCTACTCATTCTTTTTCTCTATAGTATCTCGTTATTTTCCTTTCATTGCTCTACTTACCCCAAGACCAAGTATTGGAATATTTCTAGTCTATATCTTTTTGCAAGAATGTCCATGTCTCATGAAGATGGGTATAGTACCATCCGCCCGCCACTCTTCAATGGAGAAGACTTCAGTTACTTGAAACGGAGGATAGAGTGCTTCCTTAAATCCGACATCGACATGTGGTTCAATATCAAAAAGGGGTACTCAGCACCAATCGAACTCGAAGAACCATTAGATCCGGATAAATGGAATCCAGAAATAAAGAAGAAGGCCCAAGTCGACTACAAAGCAATGAACACATTTTAATGCGGGCTTACAAAGGAAGAACTCAACCAGGTCGGTCCCTTCGAGAACTCCAAAGAATTATAGGACAAACTAGTCGAGCTTCACAAAGGAACGAACGACTCTAAGGTAACAAAGCGCGATTTACTTTTGAATCAATTATGTAATTGTAAAATGCTAAATGGAGAGACTGCCAGTCAACTACACTCAAGAATAAAGACATCCTAAATGGGCTCCACTTGATCAGACACAAACTCGAAAACCTCTACATCATAAGGTATGCTCTAAAAGCATTTCCTCGAAACTCTTTGTAGGCATCTATGGCAAATGCTTACAAAGTTTCGAAGGATCTTTCTTTAATAAATTAGATGAAATATTTTATGAATTAGAATTACATGAGCAAGCTAACTCGAGTCAAACTAAGAAAGATATTGCCTTATTTGCAAATCAAAATAGAAGCAAAGAAACCAAGTCTAAGTCCCGACCAAAATAAGAATCCGAAAGCGAGTCAGAGTTAGACTACAACAACAAAGAAGAGATAGTAAACATAATCCGGAAAATGTTTATCAAGAAGAAGAAATTCTCCAAAAGAGATCTCAAAAGGGTGGTATAACAAAATTTAGGCAAACTAAAATCAAAAGTAACGTGCTACGAGTGCAATGCAAAAGGACACTACAAGTATGAATGCCCTAACCTAAAGGAGGAGAAACCCAAGAAATAAAGGAGGAAAGCACTAAAGGCTACTTGGGACGAGTCATCCTCGGAAGAATCAGATATGGAAGAACCAAAGAAAAAGAGCTTCATGGCACTTATGGCAAAGAGGGGTGAGTCCGAGTTCGAGTCCGAGTCAAGCCACGAATCCGTATCCGGTTCAGAAGGAGATGATGTGGTAAATTCTCCTTTAGAAAATAAAATGCTTAAAGTAATTGCATGCCTAACTAGGAAATTAGCTAAATTTGAGGATAAGATTAACTTGGTCCTTAAGGAAGTCAAACACCTTAATGAACAAGTCAACTTGAATCCCTCAACTAACCATATTCAAGATGGAAACTCAACTCAAGTTGCAAAACTTGAGGAAAAAAAAGTCCATCTTGAAAGGTTAAGTGGATTGCAACTTGAGGAAAAAAAATTCATCTTAAAAGGTCAAGTGGAAGGACTCAATAAAATGTTGAAAAGGTTCAACTTAGACTCCAAGTATTTGAATATGATGCTTGGGTCCCAACGAGCCATGTACAATGAATCTGGACTCAGATACAAAGCTAACAGAATAAACAAGTCATACTTATCTTTACTAAGTCAAAATATTAGAAACAAAGTCCAAACATGGGTCCCCAATGCATGTTTAATCAACATAAATGGACCAAATCAATATTGGATCCCCAAGGATCAAATTCATTACTTAGATAGACCTTATCTAAGTTATGATTAGGGGAGAGCTAATAGAAAAACTATTCTTTCTTGTTAATTGCTTGATTGTTTGATTTAATATTTTAATTATGCATGCTTAAGTTTTCTTTTATTTTAGAATGGTTAGATATGAAAAGGGTTTAACTAACCTTGACAACCTAGCATCGGAATGGATTAGGATGATAGTAGGCTAAGAAAACTTTGTCAAATGCATGTCTAGGTTTAATCATATGTGTTTTACCTGGTGCACTAGACCTAATGGATCTAGCTAAAGCTACCCCAATCAAACATGAGCTAGTTAGACCAAAACCTAGTATTAAATTTTTTGGGTTGACTGTTTTTAGAAAGTTTTGTCAAAAACACGTGGTTAGTTTAATGATGTACATTTACTCACCACAACCTGGAAGCTTACTTTATAAACTCCTTCTTGAGGAACCCAAAGCTAAGTTTGAATCTAACAAGGGTTAAACAATCCTTTTAATTCAAATCAATTAATCACTTAATTAATCAATTCAAATTCAATTAATATAATTAATCCGAATCCAATTCTAATTCAAAAATAATTAACCATTAATTTATACTAAAATTCAAAATTAATCTAAATTAATAATTAATTTAAACATTTCTTATTTAACTAATTAATAATAATTAATTCGAAAATAAATATTTTTAACTTAAATAAATCTAATCCTAAATTAGTCATTAATAACTTAATCCACATAATTAATTTAGTTAATCCTTAATTAACTTGATTAATTTGAAGTTAACTTAAACTCAATTAATAAGTTAAATCAATTGATATCCCTAAATTAATTAATCAAATCCGAAGATAATTATTAAGTTACTTAATTTAATCTCAACTTAATTCTAACTTAACTAAGTTAATCTGAATTTAATATTTACTCAATTAATTTTATATAATCAGAAATTTGATACAAACCCAATCTGAAATTGATCTTAATCAAATCTAAATTAAACTTTTAATTAATCCATTCATAAATTAATCCATAATTAATAAAATAATTAGTTCAATTAATCTCAAATTTAAGTAATTATCAACCTAAATCGTTTCAATAATCTTATCATAATGATAACCTACTTAATCAGAAATTAATAATTAACTATTTTAGTTTAATCCAAAATTAATTCAAACTCAATTAATATATCAATCCAAATAATAATTCAAAAATAATTAATTCGGAATTAAATATAATTAATTCAATTCTAACTTAATTTGAAATTTAACTTAATACAAAATTAATCAATTTAATTAAATTTGAAATAAATTTTCAACGTAATTAACTCTAATTTCTATCCGAATTTCATTTAATCTGAAATTAATCTTAACTTAATTCGAAATTAATTCAATATAAATTTCAACTAAATTAATTAATTTGAACTTAATTAACTTAAACTTAATTCTTAAATAATTTTAACTTAAACTTAATAACATAATTAATTTTAACTTCTTAATTAATTTTAAACTTAAACTCAATTCTTAAACTCATTGATTAATCTTAATTATTTATCCAAACTTAACTCAACTTAAGTAAATAATTTAATATTCAATTTTAACTTAATTCAAACACTTAACCTTAACTTTAACTTAAATAAATTTTACTTAATAACATAATCTAAGATAAATAAAACATCTCACACAACCATAGGATTACTTTGCTTGATCACATAGAATTAGTGAGATGAATTAGGTAAAATAAATTAATTTCCACCCACACATTTGTTAAATTCTTACTTTATGTGTAGGAACCCAAAGGTATGGATCAATGGATATTGGACAGTGGATGTTTCAGACATATGACTGGAGATCAACAAAAATTTACAAATATAAAATTCAAGAAACTAGGATAGTAGCCTTTGAAACAATGACAAACTTAAAGTAATTGGAACATGTAACATTCAGTTAAAGTCAAATTTGTTAATTAAGAAAGTCTTACTTGTTGAAAACTTTGTTTTAATCTTCTTAGCATAGGTCAACTCTGTGGTGCAGGTTTTGTAGTTAAGTTCCCATCTTCTCACTGCTTGATAAATCACATTGAATGTCCCAATATATTACTTAAAGGATTTAGGTAAAATAACATTTACTCAATAAACTTATCTAGGTCCTCATTAAAATGCCATTTGACACAATAAGAGGAAACATAGTTGTGGCATAGGAGACTAGCTCACACTCATGTTAGAACCATTTTAAAAGTAAGCAAAACTGGATTAGTTAGAGGATTACCCAAACTAGGAACTTTAGAAAATAAAATTTGTAATGCTTGTCAACAAGGAAAACAAACTAAGTCAACACATAAATTAACAAATCAAAGTTGAACTAATACTATACTTGAACTACTACATTTGGATCTATTTGATTCTCATGGAATTAAGTCAATTAATAGAAATCTATATTGTTTAGTTATATACGATGATTACTCAAGATATACTTGTTGGTGCAATCATCCTCGGGTCAAGGTTGACCAAGTTGACTAAGCTCG
>JBBUKS010000029.1:2287698-2305008 GCA_038050645.1 Hedychium gardnerianum
AGAAGCTAATCGAACTACACGAAAAGACCTTTGATACAAAGGTGAGTAAGCATGACTTGTACTTGAATAAGTTGTATAACATTAAAATGTAGAAAGGAGAATCGATGAGCCAACTTCATGCTAGAATACAAGATATTCTAAATGGGCTACACTAAATTGGACAACCAATTGAGAACCACGACATAATCAAGTACACTTTGAAAGCATTCCCGAGAAATACAATGTGGGCATCCATGGTAGATGCTTACAAAGTTCAAGGGATCTTTCTAAAATTAAATTAGATGAACTATTTTGTGAATTTGAATTGCATAAGCAATCTAATGCTACTCCGATCGAGAAAGGTATTGCCTTAGTTGCAAGAAAACTCAAACCAAAGGAGTTAAAGCACAAGTCCCTATTTGAGCCCGAGTTTGAAAGCGAATCAGAGTCGGACGACGACGACGAACTCACCGTTGAACAAGTCAACCTAGTTCAAAAATTGTACAAAAAGAAAAAGGGACTATTAAAGCGTGAAATCAAGAAGGCTATTCAACTGAAAGAGACTCAGTCAAGACCGAGCCCAACTCCGAAGAATAAGTCTGAGGTAACCTACTACGGGTGCAACCAAAAGGGTCACTTCAAGTCGGAGTGTCTGAATCTTAAAGACGTCAAGAAGCAAAGGAGGAAGAAGGCATTACAAGCAACGTGGGACGAATCCTCATCTGAAGACTCAAGCAAAGAAGTTCAAGCCCGAACTAGCTTCCTTGCCCTACTGGCACGGGAAATCGATACCGAATCCAAGATCGAAATCAAAGCCGAGTCGGAGTCAGAAACCAAGTTCGAGAGAAGCCACAGATCCGTATCTATTTCCGAAGGCCCAAACACCGCTGTAAGTCCTACATTAGTTTCTAAATTATATAGTTTAATTTCATATTTAACTCGCAAACTAGCTAAGTCCAACATCCTGGTTAAGTCTCTCCAAAATGAGGTAAAAGTCCTTAAGGAAGAGACTAACCCGAGTCCTTTGACTGAGCTAGTTCAAGGGGGAACTTCAACTCAAGTCCAACAACTTGAGGAAGAAAATTTCACTTTGAAAACTCAAGTCAAAGAACTTGGAAATATATTGGAACGGTTCACTAAGGGTTCCAAGTGTCTTGAAATGATACTTGAAAAACAAAGAATCATTTACAATAGATCCGGATT
Organism: Hedychium gardnerianum; assembly: GCA_038050645.1. Lineage (NCBI taxonomy): Eukaryota > Viridiplantae > Streptophyta > Magnoliopsida > Zingiberales > Zingiberaceae > Hedychium > Hedychium gardnerianum. Next base: position 2,288,881 of record JBBUKS010000029.1, read on the forward strand.
AGGCTACAAAGCTAATTCACGAGTTAAGTCGTACATATCAATAATAAATCGTAAACCTCGAAACCAAGTCCAAGTATGGATCCCTAAGATAAGTTTGATTAATCAAGTTGGACCAAATCACTTTTGGATATCTAAGGGTCCCACGTAGAACGAACCGGGCTCGAACCTCAATGAAGCCGGCATCGGAGACGCAGGCGATGTTGGTGAGGGGTCCCACGTAGAACGAACCGGGCTCGAACAATTGTCATTTCACTCCCTATTGTTTCTATTGTTACAAATGAGTGCTGAACTTTTAAATTCATTAACTGCACCCCACCCTCCACCCCCAAGTTTTCATATTTATCGTCTTATTCTTGGCATTAACACGAGTGGTGGTCCTGGTTAGGGGTACAAATGAATCGAATCGAATTAAATAATATAAAAATATTAATATTTAAATTCGAGCTCGAAAATATATATATATGATATTCAAAGTTCAAAGATACAAATAATTTTGGCTCAAGCTCGATTCAAAATAATATTCAAGCTCGAATTCGATTCGAATTATTCGAACCATGATTCAAACATATTCGACTTATAATTCGATTTATAATTCGAAATTACTTAAATTCGAATTCGATTCAAATTATTCAAATCTTAATTTGAATATATTTAAGTTAAAATTATAAAAAATAATTAAAATTCGATTCGAATTTGGCTCACGAGCGACTTGTGAACAATCAAATAAAATAGTATGAGTCAGAATTCGGCTCGAAAAAATTATCGAACATGTTCGAATTCGACTCGAATTTGATAATTTCGAATAAAATTAAATATTTTTCAAACCGACTCGAAAAACTTTCGAACCAGCTCGATTTGTTTGCACCATTAATCCTAGTAGAGCTAAATATTTACTTTTAAAAAAATTGGAAGTAACAAGAGGACTTTGCAAAAATTAAAAATAGAAGTGGCAGAAATGATATTTGTCTTACGCATATTGAAAATATAGAAATTACAGTGGGCGAATTGAAAAACTCTCCTTCGATCTCATTTTCTACTCCAAACACGACACAAACTTTTCCACGCATCAACGCACGCCACGCATAGACTCGGCGGGTCGGCTGACGTTTCAGTCGTGCAAGCTGTTCCTTAGCACACTGCAAATCTACTCAAGGACCAGAGCTGGGCGTGGACTCAAGGTCAAGGGTGAAACTTTGACTTGTCAAACCATACATCAAGTCCCTCGCCCTTACGAGTGACTTGGAAAATAAATTGGAAAAGACTTGTCAAACCATACATCAAGTCCCTCGGCTGACGTTTTAGAAAGAAGACAATCAAATAATTTTCAAGAAAAGACTCACCATAATGAGTCTATAAATTGGAAAATAAACCCACAGAGCTAAATTTAAACTAATAATTATTATAATTTATCTTTTTCTGTTAATCTTGAAACGGACTGATAAAAATATTGAGGACGAGTATTTCATCTTTTACCATCCTAAAAAACACCATGTTATCATCCCGATATCGACGATTTAATCCTAATTATAATATATTTATATAAATTTTCCCTTCAAATAAAACATATAATTACGGAAATATTAAATTTTTAGGCCACGAGTATTTTTTAATTTATTTTAATAATTAATGATAAATTTTTATAAAATTGAATTCATCTCTGAAATTTGATGTTATTGATTTATTATTTTTATAAATTAAAAAATAAAAATGAAAAAATTTGAATCACGTAAAATATCTAAATATTATTATTATTATTATTCTTAGACATCTTCTTTATTTGCAAGATTTATTTTATTTAAATATCCTTATAATGCAAATTTTGTAAAAATAACATATTTTTCATAAAATATCTTATCATATTTTTCAAAACACTTTTTAATTAAGTCATTTAAAAGGTTATTATATTATCAAAGAATTTCATCATAAAAAATCATTAATTATCTTAAAAAATTATGTCATTGACGATCTACTAAATTTATCCTTTTTTAATTTCAAAATGTTAATAAATTTTTCAAAAAATAATAAAAAATAAAAAATTAATTTTTTTGATAAAAATAAAAAATATGTTTTAAGTAGGATAATTAGAATGTAGCTAATTGGGGAAAAAAATGAAACAAACAAAGTGATGATCGGGACTAAACTATTTTTTTTTTGTTTTTAAATTTCTTTTTATTTTTTTCTCTTATTTGAAAGGGAATGGCTGTGGAATAGGATCCTCTGTCCCCTTTTTCCATGTCCCTGTGTCCCATTCACAGATCGGCCGTGGCATCCTCGAGATCTGATGTGGTCCATCCGATCTGTGAATGGGACACGAGGACGTGAGAAAGAAGGACAGAAGATTCGATCAGGTGGAATAGTAAAATCAGAATATATAAAAATAGAATAAATAAAAAAACTACAAATATCAACAAACAAAGGAGGTCATGAAAAGAATACGTTCCAAATATTCAAAGTGCTGCAGCTGCACCGGCCCTCCCTGAATAGAAAAATAATAATAATTCTAGAACAGCCAATCAACTTATAGGAAAGACATAATTAACTTTATTGATCACGGTACTTACGTCATCCACATAATTTGAAGAACTTAAAGTTATCATTTTTCATGTATCAATCACTGTGCAGACTAATTAAATTAATTTTCATGATTTACCTCCTTAGTATTGATCCTGAAATAAACTGACGAAAATGTTGAAAACAAACGTTTTATCTTTTTGTCATAAGGAAAAACCTAAAGTTATATTTGATACCAACTAAACTAACTTAAAAGAGCACGAGTCATAGATTCCACCGATCGTCTTTCTTGCCAAAGTTATGATATTATTAAATCAACGAAACAATAAACAGTCAAATCAAAGATAGATAAAACACCTAAATTATATGACAATTGTAAGCCAAGATATGCCAAATTCTTGATTGAGATGTGAAGTCAACATACTGGTGGATGAAAAAGCTGAAGACTAGCGGATGATAAAGCTGAAGACCACCCTCTCTGTTTAAATCCTGCTTGAGTTGATGCTTGTGAAACACTTAATCAGTGTTTTTAAAACCGGATCAGATTGAAAACATTTTATCTGATCAGCTCGACTGCAGAAACCAGGACTCGTAGGTCAACTAGTTCAAATCCGAGGTTTGTGTTAGAAAACACTGGCTTCCACAAGTCTCAATTTCAGAATTTGAATGATCTTAGATCTCACATATGCTAAAACAAAGCATTGATGAGGATTGGCTACAATGAATATTATTGCCAAGGATTGAGGAACTTGTTTCTTAACACAAGGAGCAAGAAAATATAGAATTTTTTCTGTAACAAAGAGATGACATTGTCAAAATACAAGATGAGTTTTTGCCATAGAAAATAAAAGTATCATCTACACTCCACCAAATACTATATTCCTTCACACAAGTAATAACATGTAAAAAAGCTACACGAGAATGAATTTGAAGCGAACGACATTCTTGAACCTTAACAACCATTATGATACAGTTTTAAGAGAGAAGAGTTGAGCAAACTCGTGTTTATCATGCCCTTGGTCCGGAAATCTCAATCATTCTAGACACTCGTATCTCAGGAGCCCTGTTCAAGCTCACTTTGCTTACTTCCGAGTATGGATTCTCACTGCATGTGACTGTTCGCAATGTTATAATGAGTTAGAAAATGGATGATGGTCTACTATTACTGAACAACTGCAAGAGTTTGTCACAGAAATCTCACCTGGTGTTTTCCTCACCCTCCAAACTATGACTATCACTGCAAGAAGTATTAACACTGGAACAATACAAAAAACCACGATCACCGGTGTTGATATTTTCTTCTTTTTTGGTGCATGCATCACATTGCATGATGTACCATTGTTACAAAGATGTGGATTCCCATCTAGTCTGCATGAGATTATAACTTGCTTCATAGTTAAAGATATGTATGAAGTTATGAAGAATTCTCCAACCAAAAAAGGAAAGAAGCAGCCGAGTTCAAGAACAAATTGAATAAACTTTAATGCCAAATTATTACCCTAATTTTAAACAGCTAAACTCCTAATATTTCCCAACTCCATGCCTAGATCTCTTTAAGGATCAAGCGAGCCCTTTTATATTATGAATCATTAAAGAAAAATGGAAGGGCCTAAACTTAAATGTAACACAAACCTTAAGGTAAGCAATCCATTTTGTGCCATTTCAAAGAGGTTCGAAGGAACTGATCCATTTAACTGGTTGCTTGTCAAATCACTGCAAGCAATCATGAAATGTTAAGCCATTTTCGACCTTTTCCATATAGTGAAAGAAGGATTAAGAACTGTGCTTACAGTAGTTTGAGAGAACTTAAGTTTGCTAGATCATCAGGTATTGACCCTGTTAAATTATTGTAAGACAAGTTCCTGAAAAAAAATGATTAAAGAACAATTGTTAGATAATAATCCTCCTAAAAAGTTGCATTTCACAACAAATGCTTGCATGATCTGGCATTGACACGAACAATCCAAGACTGTTAATGACTGCTTGCCATATTCAATGAATACTGAAAAGAAAAGGGAAAACAAATAGCAAGCAATGAGTAGCCTTACAAGTATTGAAGTGCACTAAGACTAGCAAAAGATTTGGTTATTTCCCCGGTCAGCCCACTTGATGACAGGCTCCTGCAAAACAATAGTGACTAATAAGAATATTACAGAATTTCCAAACAATTGGTCCTGGTATTTCATGATTAATAGTTTGAGTTAGATGAACTTGGAACTCACAAAGCAGTGACTCTTGGAGAATTTGACGAGCCATAATTACAATTTAGTCCATCCCAAACAAAAGCAATAGGGGAGCATGGATCTCCCATCCAATTCCTCTGGATCCGATACCGCTCCTTGATTGTTGTCATGGCATCAACTGTAAAAAAGAGAAAAACAATCAATAATATAAGCTAATGACATTGCTCAGAAGGAAAAAAACACAAACAAACACTATTGGCATGTGGCCAGACTATGTATCTTAGCAATAGCACACCCCAAAGCAAATACTAAACAAATAATCAGCACTAAAATTCCCAACAATACCATATCAGTAGAGTCCATTGAAATAAGATCAATCTGCTTAATATCATATGTACCTTCCAATCCCAACACTTGTTTCAATCCATGTTTTTCGAGCTAATATTTTTTCTCTTTATGCTGATTTGTTTTGGTTCTTTTCCTATACCAATTATCATAATTAAGTTATTTTTCTGGCAAACATATCAAATTTAGGAAAATTTGAACAAGGTTTTTTTTTTTTCTTTCAGGAACATTCCATCGAGCAATTGATGGGTAAGATATTCCTCCCTGTTACACTGGGGGGGAGCGAAGGAACGAAAGCGGCTACATACCATCTCCAGCATCCGAGGACACCTGGGCGGGAGAGTGGAGTTGCTGAGAGCCTCGAGGGAGACGTTATAGGTGGGGAACGAAGGTCGAAGGGAAGGGCACGTTGCTGTAGACGGCGTCCGAGTAGAGGTATTCGGGGGTCATTATATGCCCCAGCCACCGGAATCCATTCAGGTAGACGTTGAACTGCCGCGATTGATTGGTACCGGAGAGATCTAAGATCTCGGATATGTGGAGGATGGGGAAGAACTGGTTGACGTCGCCGGGGAAGGGATCCCATGTGATGACGAGGCTGGAGGAGTTGATGGGGGTGACGGCGGTCTGCATGACGACGGAGGGAACTTCGAAGGGGTCCGCGTAGAGGCTCTGGACGGTGGAGTTGGTGGAGAGTATCCGACTCAGCCCTAGCCCTAAAGAACTCCTCCGCAAGGTCATCGACGCTGATCTCCGGGACGCCGGCCCCGCGGACCTTGTTGACGAACCTGCCGCGTGGCGTCGAGAAGTCGTCAGCATCCTGCGGCGGCGGGGGGAAGCTGCCGGAGCATCGGCTGAGACTCCTCGACCGTTGGAGGGCCCCACCGCGGTTGGACTTGCCGACGCCTCCCTTGCCGACCGAGGATCCGCGAGAGAGGGCTTCGAGAGAATCGCGAGGGAGGGCTTCGGCTTCGGCTTCGGCGAGAGAGGGCATCGGGCGAATCGCGAGGAAGGGTTTCGGGAGAATCGCGAGAGAAATTGATTTTAAAAAAAATTCTCTTTTATTTATTTATATTAAAATGGGCCCTTGATATTTTTGGACCCTGGGCAGGGGTCCTAGTAGCCCTGGCCCAGGGCCGGCTTCTGGCAAGATTATAACTTACGATTATCACATAAACAAACTCTTTTTCATGTTTCTCTTCCATGGCTATGGAGCAGTGCATTTGTGACCTCACCGAGCTCGTGAAGGAGAACAACACCCAAAAGGCCGTCGAGGGCGGCTTCAATCGCCTTGAATCCATGGCCTGAGATGCCTCCTTAATGATGCATAAAGATTGGCTAGGTCCAAGATGCCTCGTAATGCAATTGTAAAATACGTAAAAGAACGATTAAAGAATCAGAGTTCAAAACTTAGATGGAACAAATATAAATATGCATAAATTATGCTTCAATTTTATCTAATAAGCGAATTAAAGAAGAAAGTCATCTACCTCCAAATTAGTCGGGCAAAATTCGAACATATCGATTATCAAAAAAAAAAAAAAAAACTGATATGCATTAACATAATTTATACGTTACTTTTATATAATTTTCATTACCTCTCGCACATGCTCAATTTTTATTTGCCATCTTGGGCCATTTAGCATGATCACACCTGGTAACTGGTAACATACACCATTTGGGGCAAAAAAAAAAAATCACAAAACAATTTGTAATACATCATTTGAAGCAACAGACTTGCACAATCCTCTTATTTACAAATGAAACATTTTTTGATGCTCAGATACATGCTGAAAATATTCTATGCACAATGAAGGCGACGCAAAATACCATGTATAATGCTGACAAATAGGCACATATATTCATCACAACAATATGGACATGAGCCGCAGTGAAAGATAGAGCTGTATCGAATGTATCAGCAGCAGGAAACAAGCCTGACAGGTTACAGTTAGAACATTTGCATCGCACCTGAGGAACCTGCCGATAGTATCCTGGAAGATGAGTATCCGACAGCGTTAGTGAATCCTGCTGATGCCTGAACTAGAAAAGTTGGAAGAATAGGCTGGTAGATCCATCTGCAAATGACCGGAGATCTGCTGTTTTAACCAGCGCCCTGCACAATGGGCATGTCCGTTCTCGCTCGAACCTGAGAATGATGTAAATGTAATTATTAGAAGCATGTCGGGAGAGGACGTGTTCCTTGTTAGTAGCTAAGAGAAAAAATACTGCATTAACAAGGAAAACATCTGGGAAGCAAAGTTACTATTAACTTATCCAAATGCAGTTGCATTTGTGATGACAAAAAATTCAGTCAATGGAGTCTGGAACTTCAATTAGCAAGGTCATACACATTGAGTTTGCACATAAAATATAATATTAGGTTGAATTCTATCAGCCAAGTCGACTCGTAAATACAAAAATTAAAAATGGCAATGCAATTCTGAGAGATGTCTACATGTACAGAATATGATGCACAGGGCAGGCATGAAAAGGATACAAAATGAACAGACGAGAGAGTTTACCATTCAGAGACACAGTCCTCACAGAAAATGTGTTTACATTGAAGTGAGATAGGAGCATGCATTTTCTCTTGGCAAATGGTGCAAAGATCACCAGCTGCAACTACCTGCATCAATTCCATGACATGAGAATATATCAAAATTTTCATCGTCTTCAGATCGCAATGAAATTCTTATGTGACTTTATAGGTAATAAATCAAATATTCGAGGATAGACACACATGCAAAAAAATATAACAAACTGATGTCACAGGGACAGGGTGTAATTTATGGTTAAAGCACTAACCGAACTAGATATGGTCGTCTATGGCAGTTCAATCTTGTTTCAGTATATAACAGTAGTGCCTTAATTATGTTCTAGCTTGTAGGGTTCTCATCAACTTCCCTTTTCTATTTAATGAAACCGGATTGCCCAAAATTGCTTAATGATTTGTGTCATGTTCTTATGCCCTCAAAAAGGAACTGCTTAAAACTCAGTATTCCAACTGGTAATGGAAATGGAGTTCATGATTTTCCAATAAATTATCAACAAGTAATTAATCAATGTCTCTATTGAGGCACATGCAAAAAAACCATTCAGTATCCAATTCTTGCATTTTTTTTTCCATCTCATTTTTCACTTTCAGTTACTTTGCCTGTTTGATTTCCATCGTCTCTTGTTTTCTACTCTGCACAGAACGCAGCACTATAAATTTAACTCAATGAAAAGTTACCTAGGGTCCCAACTATTTGGAGTCAGCTTCGTACCTCAATTGAGTTGTATGAGTAAAGGAGCTAAGCATTCAAGAAAAGATCACTTAACCCAGGAAAAAACTGATCAAATATCTAATATATAGCAAAGAATTTGGCAAATAACGCCTCACGAGAACACACATCAATCAGAATCAGATTATAATAGGTTGTCATATAGTACAAATATTAAAATTTTACCTGCTCTGTAGTTGCATAAGAACCATAATATATTTTTTGTGATAGGGCTTTCAATGCAGCAAAAAATGATTGAATCTGGAAATAAAGAATAAACAATTTGGTATTGTTTCGAAACAAAACTGAAGAGTAATTGTTGGATTTATGAATAGTACCAAAATTCAGCATATGAGATACTAATTTCATAAAAGAAGAACAACATACTTTCTCAATGACTGAAGTCAACTTGAAAGTCAGGTATAACCCTGTAGTGAGGGATGAGAACAAGCTCCCATATTCCTTGTTCAGGAAGAACCGGTACCAAACAGGTGTTGGTAAGAGAGAACGGTATAGTAGCAGGAAGTATTCAACAAGCGTTAACAATTTCCCCTGAAAAGAAATAAAGAAACAGTTAATGTTGTGCTTCAACTAAAGCTGATGTGCATCTTGAGCTAAATACATCTACGAGGTTACTTAATCACCAAATACTGTATCGAGCTTAGCAATTTCACATAATTACAAACTTGGATTGAATATTCATGCACAACTATTAGATTATCTAATATATTCCTATGTATGCATAGAAAAGAGATCATACAAGAGGTAACTAATAACAAGCCTTGGCATATTTATAGTCTCATGTTGTGCATGACTATCTCAAGGTCAAAATATGCTTTTCCACACCAATGCTTTATATGTTCAGATGATAACTCAACATGATCCTCATAGTTTGTGTTAAAGGCACTAATGACATTTGTTACTACAGATACTTCCTGTAATGACGGAGTGAATGACGTTAGTATGCCTAAGAAGACTTGCAGAGAGGATACTAGTATTCAGAAGTTGAAACTAAGTTCGAAGTCAATAAGAAAGGCAACTTTATTCAACTTTGTTTCCAAATTCACAATGAATGATTTAAAGATCCATACACAGTGGAACAGTCAAACCACACTTCAAGTTACAAAGCAGCTCTACTTTGAACACCATTCAAATAATAACAGTTAATACCATTAATATTCTTCTAGAGATTATTTGTCACTTGTTAGCATAGTATCTTATCTAAATATGTACAAGCTACTTGAAGAAAAATTATAGACATATTTAAGAAGAACAATTTCAAATGAAACATGCTGGATTACCTGCTTTCGATAGTTATGCCCTCTACTATTTTTGTAGCAGATCAACAGTAAACACTTAAGAACCATGGCTGCCTGACGCATTAAAATATCTGAAATGTGTGCAACAGGTCAAGATAAGCTATCACTCCAGGTGATAATTTAAAGCAAAGATGCAACGTGTTAACTACCCAATAGCTCTCTAAAACTTAACAAGAAATCAGTAAAGGAATGATTAAATCTTGAAAAATACCAATGAATAAATTATAAAAATCAAAATTTGGGAATTTAATACCCATAATTTTTTATCATAGTGAATTCATGTATTCCTAGGCATTAAGGTTCTCTTTAATAACGAAAAGTATAAAAGTTGAGAGAAAATATGTTTGCAATTTGTAATTATAACAAAAACACCTTATATGTAAGACTCCTAGAACACCTACTAACTAAATACCGCATCAGGAACTAAACCAATAACCATATAACAGTAATTCTAATAATTCTAACTCAAATAAAAACATTAAAAATCTCTAACATTCCTATTTACATAAAATAGAAAATATCTCGTGGGGGAAAAAAGAAAAAGAACTTAAGATATTTGACAAAGAAAAAGAACTAAGATATTTGACAAAGATGAGGATAACACAATACTAATACAACAATTGAGGAACTCTGCTGATGTAATGCCTTGGATTGATCTTCAAAAAGTTGAAGGCTCGACGAAATTGATTTGATTCTTTTTTTCCTAGTTTTCGCAAATTGTTTAAGTGGGCCTCTTCTTTTAAGGGCACAACTGGACCACTAGGCTTAAGATTAAACTCTTTTTTTTTCAAATTTCCCCAGTGGGCTTGGGCCACTAAGCCTAAACTTTAGACCAAGTTTGGGCATGTTTGATAGCTTTGTACCAAGGTGCCAATACAAAGACATGGGGAGAAGGGGACATAGCAAGGAGCATAGGGCACTCCGTCACATCAAACTCTCAACCTCCACCTAAGACGTTTGGTAGACAACGTCAAACCTTGTTTAACCCACTAAGATACTATGACACCAAGTTGAGAGGAAAAATTGTGTATGGTGTTGTATTGGGTTCATTAAGAGATAACAATAACACCATATATACAAGGCTCAAATATAACACTCAATAACTGTATAATGGATGTTCAACTTAAATCATAACCATGTAACTATTAGTAACAACAACTCTGAAAAAAACAAATACAATATTGAGATAGATTTGCATGAGCTAAAGAAACTGGTACAGTGGAAGCAAGTTAATGTATATGGCATGTTAAAAAAGTCTACATTGTTGAAAAGTAGAAAATTTGATCAGATACAGCATTAAATTAGTCAATTATGTGACGAGGATGAAGTTTCATCCAATTCATAACACTAGGAAGATAGAAATCAGTGTTGCAGATACCATTGACCGCGATGATAAAGATGGCATGCCAAAATGGTGGTATTTCTTTCGGGGGTAGCATGATCAGTGGGTACAGAAGATCATCATTCCTGTACCACCAGTATACTCCGAGTATATGAATTATGAAGATGAAGGTAATCCCAACAAGAACAGATATTTTTCTCTCGCCCTGCACAAACCAAAATCAGAACATCTAGTTCATTGCAGAAAATTCTTCATAGGAAAAAAACCTAGATATGCTGAAAAGTGAAACTCAACAAAATCCTTTCATTATATCCAATGTTTAATTCTCCCTTAGTTAGGCCTCCTAATTATCATTTATATTCCGAAATTAAATTACTGGAGGCAACCAAACATTCCAAGTACCAATATAGATCTCGAAACAAGGCTTGGATAAATATGCACTTTAATTTTCTCATGGAACACTATTATCTATCATTAATTTGCATATGGCCACAGTAGATTGTTAGTTCAAAAAGTGTCATAAAAGTGGGATCAGGTATATATACCTTTAAAGCAGTCTGTTTCCTCAGAATATCATTAGACTTGAACATCACTGCAGCAATCCAAATAGTTACGAAGAAACCTGTCAGGTTGCACAAAGGTAAAATATCATAAGGGGAAAACATAAAAGATATGGTCTTTTCAGTCAGTCTAACAGACATGACAAACCTATTTTAAGAAAGTTTATTTTATAAGGATTTGATACTGAGGTAATAGATTACAGTTCACAGCTTGTAAATATTGGACACATACTCCAATAATAGATGACGTTGTAGAACACTCCAAGTGAGCAGGTATCTTGCTGAATGGAAAATTGATGAGCTATAAAGTATCATCTTTGTCCAAATAAATCATCTTAAGGCATGGAGTGTTGATACTTGATAGGGATGATAAATCAACTCAAACAAACAAACAAACAAAAAAGACAGAGAATGATCGAAATTACTATCACTCCTGATATAATCCAAAGAATCCCCTGGAAGCCAATCAATACCATCACATAAGCATAACCGCATGGCATCTCTTTCACAAGTTTTCTTAAATTCTAGAAGATAGCACGTAAGCTTATGAAATGAATCAGTTCATGCAGAGATTGCGCTTATGCACATCACAGTGGAGGGAAAAAAAATGGAAGAACAGATACTTGACAGTCATACCTTGCAAATGCTGTCTGATGAAAACCACCAAGAGCAATAGCGAGAATGGTAGTATCTGTTCGATCCACCTTGCTATTTGCTGTATATCATATCTCTGATACACAGAGTCTCTACTACTGCCTCCTGTGGCGTTTGCCTCTCCATCCACACTCCTACCACCGGCGGACGAGAACGACGCCGGCGATGAAGATGCTGATGAAGCCGACTCGCCAACTTCATCGCCACTCCCTTCACCTCCTACTTGTCTTCCCGGTGAAGAAGAAATGGGCTCAATGGGAGAACCAGGACCACCGGAACCCCCGTCTGTCCCAGTCCCCGCAGCAGGAAGCAGCGGCACGCTCGCCCCCGCCCGCAGACTCTCCTGATCTCCCACTCCAATGATTCGAATCGCCACCTCACCCTCGCTACCGATAGATGCCGCAGCCTCACCGGTGGTCCGTCCGGAAGCACGGCCTATCAACGCGGGCGCCTCCGAGCTCTCCTCCTCCGCGTGACCCGCCGTCGTGCGCAAAATCCCCAAGTGCTCCAACGCATCCGAAAGCCGCGCGCGGATGAAATTGGAGGGAGTAAGCTGTAGACTGTACCTCCTCGACGAACTTTCGCTGGGGGAAGCAGACCGGCTCCGTTGGGGTCCCAAACTTCCGCCGGAGGACTCCATCGGCGATCAAATTGGAGCAGTAAAACCTCAAAACAAAACTTCGATGACTGAGTCTGATCGACGGCAAGATGGTTAGAGAGAAACCTTCAACGATCTCGATCAAGATCGGAGGAGGAAGACGATGGTAGATGATCTTTCAAACGTAGAAGATGCGTGAGGATCGGGTCTCACCCGGCGACGATTTCCCTTTTTTATTCTTTTTCTTCTAATATACACGAACGTTTCGAGAACCAAAAGGTACGAATTTAGATACGAGAAGTTACAGCGTGAGAGAGCGTCGGCAGATATTTTTGTCTTTATAATCTAAATATCTAACTATTCAAATCATTAATTTTTTCATTAACTAGCCATACATAGCTTTATCTTCTTAATCAAATATTTGCTCCGGGATAATGATGCGATGGTTAGACCTTTTAATGAATAATCAGAGAATTTAAGATTCGAATCTCAACTATGGCGTATTGTAAAAAAAAAATTCTCTAATAAAAAGTGGGGTTCGTTATCCGACCTGATTAATTTTTTTTTTTAATCAAATATTTCATGAATAATTATGATATTTACTAATAGAGAAAATTCTATTATACCTATAGTTTTCAAAAATCGTCCCTTTGCTCCTTTTATTATATAATTTTTTTTTAAATTACCCTATCATTTTTATAAATACTTTTCTATCTTGCATACTTTTTTTTAAAAAAAATAACACTCTATTCATCTCAAAATTATATTAAAAAAATAAATCATAAAATCAATTTATAATAATTAATTAAAAAATCCAAAAATATGTATTTATCAAAAATTAATTTTTATTTTATTATAATAAATTTATCGTCCACTAATTAATTGAGCATTTGACTTTTTTTTAATGTTATAAAAAAAATAATAAATTCAGTTAATCCTGGGTGACCGATTCAATTTTATAAATTTTTTTTATTAATTATCAGAATAAATTAAAAAATATTCATGATAAATAATCCAATTTTCTTTTTTAAAATGTTATCAATATTTTATTGTGTAAGTCCAAATAAATTGATATGGGAGGTGATGAAATGCTAAACAATCGAAAGAAATCTGGAAAATAAAATACTTTTGCCCGGCAACTATGGTACAACGATAACGACGTTTTGATGTTCTTAAGTATCAATGGTTTAATTTTTAATTATGAGAGATGTTTAATTTTTGAATTTATTTTGATAATTGATAGAAAAAATTTATGAAATCGAATTAATAACTTTTAAAATTAATTAGTTTAAAAAATTAAATATCTCAATTATTAAAAAAAAGTCTCAATGCAGGGATCCTTTTGATAAAAAGAATTTCCAATTAGTCACTGAGAATCAACCTATAATAAAACTAAAAATAAATAAAATATTTTTATTCCGTAATACATTTCAATCAATAGATCGGTGAAGATACTTTCAAGGCCAAATTAATGAGGAAAAACCCAAAATAAATGTAGTGTTCATATTTTTATAAAATAGAGTTAGTCTTAAAATTCATTTAAAAAAAAGAATATCATAAAGAGTTTGGTGGGGCAAGAAAGAGATATGGCCCTATGGGAATGAAGGCAAACAGCATCATTTTTGCTGCCGTGTGAAGCAAAGCGAGACATCACATCGCAGGCTTGGAAGATCTCTTTCTCGCCGTCACTTGCTTGATTTTGTTGTCTTATTTGTTTTTTTTTAACGGGAATTTACGAAAGGGGACATGTAATTGATCAATAGCGTATTATATTTTGATAATTATAAATGATGTATTCACTTTGTCTGATCTTTCCGTTCTATCTCTCTCATCAAAATTTATTTTTTTATTTCTTTTATTTTTCTTTTATATGCAATTTTCTCCGCTTCTTTTTTCTCCTTTGATTAATTTTTTTTTTCTCCTTTACATATTTCATACAAATTTAATTCTAAAACATTTTTGGAGAGCCCAAAATAAATAATAGAAAATACATTTGACTTTTTATAATTTCAAAAATTCATAAGACCTAATAAATTTTGGTCGAAATTTATTAATAGACCTAGACTATTTAAATTTATATAAATTTGTACTCATCCGATAGGATTGAGTGAGAGGAAAATAAATATGATGTCAAACTTTGATTCTGATTAAAAAATACTATAAGTATAATGTAGAGAGATTAAGAGCACGTTGAGCCTAATCTTAGAGTAGATCAAGCCTTGGGCATGGTCTACTCATACCGGACCCAAATTGAGCATGATGCCCAACGTGGTCCTGGTCTCTAGGAGATCAAATTCAAATATTCTAGTTGAAAGTTACCATAATAATGGATCACCTCTGGGGAGTCTAAAATAAGTAATGGAGGACACCTTTGGATTCTTTGTAATCTCAGAAATTCACAAGACTTAAAATAAGTGCAATCTGAGCTCTTTAGGTCAATAAGTGGATTTTGATCGAAATTCATTGACAGACTTAGACTATTTGGATTTCTACAAACTTGTACCCATCGAGTATGATTGAGTGAGAGGAAGATAGATATGATGTCAAACCGATTCTGATCAAGGAACATTATGAGTATGATGTGGGAAGGCTAGGACCACGTTGGACTTGATCAGAGAGCAGATTAAGCCCAACATGGGCCTAGTGTGGGGAGATAATGGTAAATGTGGGCTTGATCTCCTAGAGATCAGGACGCGTCGGGCCTGATCTAATAGCATATCAGGCCCGACCTGGTCCGAGTCTCCTCACACCATGCTTACAGTATTCCTTGATCAGAATCAAGGTTTGATATCATATCTACCTTCTTCTCATTCAATTCTACTGGATGGGTGCAAGTTTGATGAAATCTAAATAGCCTAGGTCCATTAATGAACTTCGATCAAAACCTACTTATCGACCTAGAGAGCTCAGATTACACTCATTTAATGTGATTTTCTAAAGTTGTAAGTGTAAGTACCCCGGGATAGTTTTGATGTGATCAATCAAGTTAGGTTATATCCTGTGGTATTTGATCTTTGTGTCTAAGTGTGCAGGAGCTTAGGAATACAAGAAGTTGAGCGGAAGACACAACGGGCGAGAAGGATGACACAGAAAGCGAGTTGACGGGCTCAGTGCATCCGAGGGACGAAAAGTTGCGGAAGAGTACACCGGTGGAGCGTAAAGGACGTGGTCCGAGGGACGCGAGGCAAGAATGATGCGGCCCGAGGGATGAGAAGCCGGGGAGGAAGCCTGCTCGAGGAGAAGTCCTGAGTTAGGTTCGGGTGAGCTCAACTCTGGACGGCTGAACAATCATCCAAGGCAACCAGAGAAGAACCGAGGCGCCTCTGTGTCTTGAAGGTGCATCGGAAGAA
>JBBUKS010000029.1:2308852-2329452 GCA_038050645.1 Hedychium gardnerianum
GGAAACATGTTTTTGTTAACCCCGGAATCGTCAAAAACCACCTATTTTGATGGTAATCTCATTCCGAGTTTTGATGATGTTTGCTGACGTGGCGGGAGTGATTGATTCCTTGGGAATAGTTTATTACCTAAACCAAACAAGGTTAAACAATATAACCTTGATTTGATAACCAAAGTTATCAATGATTACCCCCAACCAAACGCACCCTTAGAGTTTTGAGATACATTATATGATTGGTAACTCAATGTAAAATTTCTAGTTAATTTGGTAAAACAGCAATTTAATTAACTTGCAGTACAGAAAGGAACTGGCTTACAGATGCCCTCTCACAAGTTTCAAGTAAACAGGAAGTCCTTTTGAAGGGAGGAAGGGAGATTTGCCTATCATGGTATATAAAGGTAAAGATATGCACATGTGGTATACTAGATACAAGAATGTTCAAGGTGTTTTCATGAAGGAGGCTACAAAATTAGTTGCAATATGTGACCATTATCTCTCCAAGGCTTTGACATCTTAGAGACAAGAATATCTCTTTTAGATTCCTTAAATTCCCTTTGTAGATGTGATTATTTCGTTCCATCCAAATTGTCCAAGCCCAAGATAGTCTTGTGATAATCCATCTAGATAACCTAGTTGACTCATTTATCTTTTTAGTCCTAAATACCAACCCAAAATTTCATAAACTAGAGTTAGTAGCAGTTCACCATATATACCTATATATCTCCTTGATTATTCCACAACTTTTCATGTTAAACTAAACTAAGGGGTCATATTTGTTGGTGCAATCGCGCTCTAAGTGGTCAAGCTTGACTATGAGTTTTGATGCTTAAACAAAGGGTTTGAGTTGGGTTTTACTTGTGTATTTGATATCTGCGTTAGGTTATGCAGGGACTTGGCAGGACATACATGAAGCTCGTGGAGCTGGTGACTTGATGGGGTCAAGTGTGAATGATGACTTGGCATTGCAAAGAAGACATGTGCAGTGACTTAGAGGTTCGATGGCATTTGGAGAAGGATGGCAAGAAGCCTCTCAAGGATTGTAGAAACATTGAGTGATTTTGGAGAACCTCGTGGAGAATAACTTGGTGCAACTAAGTTAGTTAACTTAGTGGCTTGAGGTCCGATGAAGTTCGGAGAAGGATGAAGTGAGACATCCAATGTATTGTAGGATAAGGAGCATCAAGGTACAGTGTTGATGATAGTTGGAGAAGGCAAACTATGTAGGTAAGGAGTGAATGATGACACATGAAGTGAGCCATAGGCTTAGTGCATCCTAGGGACTTTAGACTTGACGAGAGATGACCTTATGGGTAAAGTCAAGCTCCTTAAGGTAAATCCTTAGGTGAGTTGTGAGAGTTGAACAATCTATACTTCACGTTTAGGGTAGTACTTGAGTTGGTGAAAAACTTGATCATTAGCTTAATCATAATGGAGGATTGAAAGGATTTTTGAGTCGACTGATAAGCTGAGTTGACTCCTCAGTCGACTTAGACTTGATGGCTCGCTAACAAAATGTTTTTGTTCTGAGCCAAGTCGACTCGAGTGGAATGGTAGGCAATTGACTTGAAGACAACTTGAAAGTTATATAAGGAAAACCAAAGAAACCTCCCGAAGGCTGATATTTCTGTATTTTTTGAGCTTCCTTGTATTCATAGCATAACTTGTCTTGTATTTTTGTAAGAGGTTTCATAGCGTAGTTTTTTTCACCTCTGAGAGGTATCAGAAAATGAGAAAGGATAGTGGGGATTCAGGAATACTCACGAAGAGTCATACACCGTGGAGTAGGAACGATATTTCTGAACCACATTACATCGATTTTGTTAGCATTGACTTGCTTATTATTTCCATTGTGTTGAACCTTGCTAAGAGTGTCAACAACATCACATTTGTATTTGCAGGTCAAGCACTATTCATCCCTTTCTGGCCACCCAACAACATAACCTATCAGTCTGCCAATATTGTCTCCCACTTGAGGCTTGATGTTTCTTGTTAAGACCTAACATTCAACTCATAGTATAAAATCATACCTAAGTGACAACATCTAAGGTTTGGTGTTTTTGCTATTAAATTGGCAAGCGATGCTTTCCAAAAATTCACTATGTTTTGAATTATGGCTACTCTAATTCGAATTGTAACAAAGTGCCATGATGATGAGAGAATTAATCTATATTCACTATGTTTTAAATTATGGCTACCCTGATAACAATTGTAACAAATTTCCAAGATGATAAGAGAATTGATTAACTTTGTTAGACCCAACCACTTAGACCCAACCACTGATTGAAAATACTTGACACATTAATTACTTGGACTTCTTTAAGCTTATAAACTTAATTAGTTAAATCTTGATATGAGACTAAACTCGCATGTCATGACTCCAATCCATATTGTTACTCTTTGATTCTTATGGTTGATCTAATCAAGTTCTATGGTGACAACAACAACCGGTAGTAGTAAAATGGTTTAAAATTAGAATTTAATGTGCTTCAATATTTAGCTTATCTTTCTTCTATTTTATATTTCTTGGGTACATAAAAATATACTTCAATTATGACCATCTGATGTATCTAGAGTTAGTGGGACTAGTCTGTATTACTTTAACCAAATGATAACAATTACCACATATATGACTCTAACATAATACATGTACAATAATTAAAGAGTCTTCAATGATGCAGTGATCTTAACTGGAATAATTACTATACATGTAAAATGTTCTTGAATATAATCCTTATATCCTTAAACTAAAAATATTATAAGATACTGGAATTCATGAAGATGAAGTGAAAATTATGAAGGGTTTCAAAGAAAAAGAAACATGCTAGGGTTATACTATTGCGCCTTGTGACATAAATGAGCCAAAAAAGCCTCTAGAGGGAGTGTGTAAAGATTGATATTATTCTGATAGATGAGAAGATGTAAAGAGGAACTTTTGAAAGTTTAACATATAGTCCAGAGAGGAGAAACATGAATCAGAAGAGAAAATGGCTAATCTATCTATGAAGAAGTTGCACCTACAAAGAGATTGTAAGCGTTGAAAATAAAATGTGAAATTAGAATTTCAGCATCTATCTTAAAAGTAGGAATGTCAGAAGAGTTGAATTTGTATTTGTTTCCTTCTAGAAGAAAAATGTAAAAGTAAGCCAATGATTCTGAGAGGAGATTTTGACAGAGACAAACAAAAATTAATTTTATGTTTAGTAATGAAACAAAAAATAAATAAAAAGATGAAGTGAAAATTATGAAAGGTTTCGAAGAAAAAGAAACATGTTAGGGTTATAGTATTGTACCTTGTGACATAAATGAGCCAAGAAATAGCTTAGGAGTGTGTAAAGTTTAATATTATTCCAATAGATGAGATGTAAAGACAAACTTTTAAAAGTTTTAACATATAGTCAAGAGAGGAGAAAGATGAATCAGGAGAGAAAATGGCTAATCTATCTATGAAGAAGTTGCACCCTATAAAGAGTCGGTAAGTGTTAAAAATAAAATGAGGTTAGAGTTTCACCAACTATCTCAAAAGAAGAGAAATGTCAGAAGGAAGTTGAATTTCAATTTGTTTCCTTCTAGAAGAAAAATGTAAAAGTCAATGATTCTGAGAGGACATTTTGGCAGAGACAAACAAAAACAAATTTTATCAAGGGGCAGAGGCAAATAGGATGTGAGAGATGACTAAAAAAATGGTGAAAATGCTTTTAAATTTTAGCTTTTGACTACTGCCTGCTCCTTTTTATTTCTGCTTGCTCCTCTTTTTTTTTTTTCTGCTTGCTCCTTTTTTTTCTTTTAAATTTTATTTTTAAAAAAATTGCCCCTATTTTTAATTTGGCACCTTTTTTGTCTATCCACTTCTCTATGTCTGATCTTATTTACCTCATGCCTGGACAATATTGAGGTTGATGTAGAAATATTGCACAAGGGAGACAATGAAGATGAACCTGTCTAGGATCGCTACCCCTCCAACCTCTCATAGGTAGTCACCATCTGCTGAGAGTCCTCTATTGCCATTAGCTCTAAATTATGTCGTGCTCCGGTTGTGGATGAGGGCTTGATATTTAAGAAACCTCTTGTTGTAAAGGGGACAGAAAAATGCCCATTAGTTCCTCATACTTGGCCATTTCCACCACCTCTTGATTTGGAGAGGACAAGGTGTGGAAGTGGTTGAGAGATTGAGGATTGGAGGATGATGTGGCTGGCATTTGAAAAGGAGAGGCAAATTGAGAAAGTGCAAATGAGTGGATACTTGTGCTACAGAAGGCTAATATGACGAAGGGTTTTGTTTGAGGCAAAAATTGGTCTGATGGTTCTCCCTAACAGCATTGGAGATGGAGTTTGGGTTGTTGAGGTTTCAGATACGGCAGAGGAGATTAGGTAGATTGCAATACTTGTACGTAAGATAGAAAGAAGATGGCATTACATAAAATCCATGATCTCCTGTGAGATTGACAAATAGAAAACTCTAACTCGTCTGTAGACAAATTGAGAGGAACAAAATTTTATAGTTCTTATCAAAAGAGAATAGTTACATCCATATATCAGAATCTTACATAGCACTGAATAACATTCCACATGGGATTGAACCCATATATCCTATACTCATATAGCTGTTAACTCCGTGGTCTGGAATCACTGTTGGTGCTGTGGCTATAGCATCTCGTAAAATTAGTTCTATTGCACTATTTGATGCAACACAAGATAGATCTGTGAATTTAATTGACAACCTTATGGTGTCTGGTGGCTAGTGCCTTGGTTTGTGATCTCATGAGAGAGAAAAGAAAATATAAAGTATAGGATTTTTTATTAATAGTACATGAAATAGAGCAATAAGATGGGGCCTCTTTGATAGACTTTGAAATTTATTTCTTCTCATAGGACTTAGGCATGATACAGTAATATTTTTCCAAGCGAAGTAGAAGGCTAGCTAGTGATGGGGAGTCAACACCTTCAATCCTATAGGATGAAGTTGGGGTACCTTAATAGGCTTACATGTAGTGGACATTGCCATCCAGGTGGCTAGTCATTTTGGGTAGTGGTCTCCACTCCTACATACAGTATCAAAGCCAACCTATTGGTTCATGGGTGTTGGGTTCCTAATCGCTATGGTTAATCCCAGTTCAATTAGTCATCTTTGGTTTGGGATAGGGAGAAGGATGTAGATCTAGCGTAGTGAGGATCTACATTGTTGGTTTGATTTGTTGAGTAAGGCACATGACCCATGCTAGCTAGCTACCCTTGTCTATGTACCAAGTGAGGCAAGGATCCGCAGATTCGTTGAGTGAGGTATAGGGCTAGTGTAATTGTGGGATGAGCAGCTGCTTCGGTCCTACATGGCCAAGTTGGGGGATCTTGATATATCTAGTGGACATCCCCATCAAAGTGGTTAGTACATCAACTTCCTTCTTAAGTTAAGACATCAAGATATCCATTACTAATCATTAACTAATGTGAATACATGTAGTCAGTATATTGTTCGAGGATGTGCAGTGACTCAACCAAAATATTCGAGGATGTTTATGAATGAATATTGACTGTATTAGAACCTACTACTGTTTACACTGTGTTTTGAAGAAGTGGAGATAAAACTTTTCTGTGATATATTTTTCTGTAAATCTTTTATTGACTACAATACCTCTCTATGAAAACAATATTATGGACTCAATTGAGGTAGTTTTCTTTTGGGAACTATTTAGTACTTATATATCCTCAGGGTTATTCTTGTTCCTTGTGAACTGAGCATTATTTGGACAATTCACACTTTACAAATTTTCAGGTTATGCATATTCTTGAGTATAAAAGTAGAAAGTTCTGTCATTTCAAGTGAAATGGGAACAAAGATTTCTATTGAAGAAAGCGCTAGAAACAACCAACTGTGCACAAAAAACTTCCCATTTTTTATTTCTGAGAACATGGAAGAATTTGTAAAAAATACCAAAACTGCAAGTGATCTCAGTGTTAGTTTTGGGTACCAGTGCAGTACCTTTCAGATTAGCTCATCTGAAGCAAGTTCTGAGATGGAATCCTCTCCTAGTTTACATATCCAAGAATCTAACATGAAGATAAGAACCAGTTCTTTCTCCTGTTTGTCTGGTGCCGCACTCAGTGCCAATGCTACCTTGGCAAACACCAACATATGCAATGGTCTCATTGGAGAAGAGATTTTACCTGAACTAGACTCACCACAGTCTTTCAAAAGGGTGTCATCTTCTGCATCTCTCTCAAGACTGGACTTGCATTCATCACCTTCGCCATCTGAAAACAGTATCCTCAGTGCTCCCACAAGAGTTCAGTCCTCAAGTTTTCTAAGTGCCATGGATGTGCAAATGGCTGGTGGAGCTGCTGGTGAAGATCGCGTTCAGGCAGTGTGTTCTGAAGAGAATGGATGGCTCTTCTGTGGAGTATATGATGGGTTCAATGGGCGAGATGCTGCTGATTATTTAGCAGGAACCCTTTATGAAAACATAGGCTGCAACTTGTTCTTGTTGGAGTGCAGTATTACTCAAAAAAATGCAGTGAAAAATATTAGCAGTAAGAGTGAGCTGTCCTTCACTATTGAGAGTGGGAACAGATTGGAGTCACTGTACTCTTTGGAGGAAGAGTTCTCATCAGAGTATTTCCGACTTGGTGTGCTGAATTGCCTTAGTAATTCCTTGCTCCAAGCCGAGAATGATTTTATGTACAGGGTAGAGCAAGAAATGGAAGATAGACCTGACTTAGTTTCAGTTGGTTCTTGTGTCTTAACTGTGCTTCTCCGTGGCATGGACTTATATGTTATGAATCTAGGAGACAGTAGAGCTGTGCTTGCTACAACTTACGCAAAGAATGATGCACCTCAAGCTATACAGCTAACAGAGAATCACTCACTTGAGAATGAGGCAGAATGTAAGAAAATTTTATCTGATCATCCTGATGATCCTTCACCAATTGTGGGTGGGAGAGTGAAAGGAAAATTAAAACTTACACGAGCATTTGGTGTTGGTTACTTGAAGAAGGTACCTGTTTTAGATTTTTAATTAAAGGATAAAACCTTGACCATTTATGTATCAGTGATTTTTTTGTTGAATATGTTGTGCAGAAACATTTGAATGAAGCTCTAATGGGAATTCTTCGTGTTCGTGACCTGCGTAGTCCTCCATATGTTCATAATCATCCGTTCACTATGAGTCATAAAGTCACAGAGAATGACCTATTTGTTGTTTTGGGCAGTGATGGATTGTTCGACTTCTTCACAAATGATGAAGTTGTGCAACTAGTTCACCAGTTTATGCAGGACAATCCATTCGATGACCCAGCAAAACATTTGATTGAACAGCTTGTGCTACGAGCTGCACAAAATTCTGGTATAACAAATGTACTATAATATAGTTTATCCATGATGCAAACATTTGATTCAAACAGAGTATTTTACAGATGTGCACTAACTTTCTCCTATTTAGAAAATTTATCGATTTCTAGTTTGACTTCTTCTAGCCTGACTTAAACTGATTGATTGTTTGTCTTAACCTAGTTTGAACCTTCTAGGCTTTTTAATTAGACATAAAATCTGATATCTCTTTGTCCATTTTAGGAGAGCCAAGAATCTTAATGATTCTTATAAGGTTGTTTGTCTTTAGCTTCTAATAACTATTCATATGTGATTCAGGTTTTTCTGTTGAGGAACTGATGAGCATTCCTGTGGGAAGGAGAAGAAAGTACCACGACGATGTGACTGTCATTGTGATCATCCTTGGGAACAAGCAGCGAACCACAACCGCATCGACATCATTGTAGACGAGTTGTGTTTGTTATGGTTTGAGAATAATGTTCTGGCATTTTGTATGACAACGAAACATGGATATATGTCTTGATGTAAATGCTTATGCATTGGTGTATTGTTATGGCAAATTATCAAGAATGCTCTCTTTTGATTTGGTTTAGGACAGTGTGAGTATACATCCGATGTTGTGTTTTTCACCGGAAAATTCAAAATTTAAATGATGCACAGAAAATAAAATATTAAATGTGGCAAAGATGACTTGTTCATCCTAAGTGCTTTTCATTGTCGGCCGATAAAGAAAGTAAATTATAGTGATCGAGCGATATTTTTTTAGATGATTGGGATTTTATTTTTCAAAGGATTATTCATGTGGTAAGAAAAAAAAATCATTGTTATGGTTAAAACTTTGGCATGCTGACTCTAGAGAATATTACTTTACAGTGATTCCCAGTGACAGATCACTTTTGAGATCCTATGCCAGTGTACGCTAAAAGGATGAAGATGAACATTTTCAATTGTGAGTGCCTCAAGGGAGTTGAAAGTTGGGTAGTATTCTAGAAACTAGAATGTTAATCCTTGATGTAAAATAATTTATTTTTTTAAAAAAATAAGACAATCTTATCTTTGTAATTTCCAAAAGAACTGTTAAATTAGATTATAACAATTCAATAAATGAAATGAATGAAAAATTACCCACAAAAGAGGACCATGAGATTTTACTAATTTGAAAGATTTTTGCATATTGTTCCCTTAAAATGAGAGGAGTTGAAGTTACCTTTCGATCCGGTCCGATCCAACCCGATTTCGGTTGGGTTATTCATGACAGGCCCACAAAGGAATGAAACATGATATATCACACTTGGTGTACTTCATGAGTCAAGCTAGGCAAGTGTGACTTAGCAACTCATGGGCCAAGCCAAACCGACACATTCCCACCCAAGCACGACCCTTGTCACTTAACAATTTATTATGCTAATCAACTATGGGCAGCACGTTATGTAATATCAATGAAACTAGCATAGAACAGGTCGAGGACATTAGAATAAACAAAGAAAAATAAATTATATAATTTCTCGTCAAGTTTAGCTTAACGGCTATCACTCAGTGCATGTGCAAACCAACACCTAGCTTAAGCAATCTGGATCAAGGTTCTAGGCATACATTCATTTTCTACTGAAAACAAATACATGTGTACAGATTTGAGGTAGGAATTCAGTGTTCATCTCCAAGACAGCATAACCCAAGCAAACACATTCACATTCCTTCGGGAATCCATTTAATATCCTAGTAAATGCAGCTCAAAATGTCTCAACTCCGTACTTGCATAAATAGCACCCAATGACCCAATGAATCACTAACTGCAAGAAGGCGCCCCTCACGAGCATAGCTGAGGTGGTAAGTGGATAGAAGTTTGTCACTTGAGGTCAAGGGGTCAAATCTCGAGGCTGACGGAGCGTAAATCCCTGCACCCATGTAACTCACCCTCACATCCAGTTGTCTCCTCAGTCATCGTGATTTACCTTCTCCGTGTTGATTCTGGGACGGGCTGGGGGGGAGGGCGCTGGGGGTGAGCGCTTCATCTTTTTGCCACTAACTGCAAGAAGGCTCAGCAAATCTTTGGATGAGATTCAATTGACGCTCTGAGAATTCTCCAAACTTTGACTAGAGCTCATATCTTCTGAAGAAAGATCCCTAAAACCAAATGGCCATACAAATTTATGGGGTTTCATATAGTTCAGCTTCCAGTAGAGTCAACCTGACTCCAAAGCATCTCTGCGTAAACTCTCTCTTCGTCGTTCTCCTCATTGGGACAGATGGGTTCCTCAAACATTTCCTCCTCTCCAAGGAAATCCTTATCTTCCATAGCATCTTCTGGTAAAGAATCATGTGGCAGAGACTGAAGAGTAGCTTCAGTCAAGGCTTCACGCATGGCCTGTGCTGTTGCAGGCCTATCTTCATCTTTGTATATCGGTGCAGGCATCACAAACGGAAGAATAATATCCTTAAGATTAAAGTTATTGACACCGTCTCTTTTGGAATGGTCAGTTGGGGGAACAATCAGGATAATTCCAAGCTCATAGTTACAGATATGCAATTTTGCAGTAGTAGAAGCTTCAGAAACCTTTGATTTGGATGAAGGTAGCAAGGTACGTCCCCAAGCAGCAGGACTGAAGTTGTGTGATCCAACATATATCCAGCCAAATGTGGTCATTCCATTTCCCGACAGGAATTGTCTCTGGGCTACCTGTAGCAACTCACACTCAGGAACAGACAACAGATATATAGAATTATGCAAAAAACACAGAAGCAAATTAATATCCGGTGAAAGTACCTTGACATGCATTGGGTACCCTATTCTTTCACATGGACGAGGAACAGCATCATGAAATATACCAGCAATTTTTAGCCTTTGCCAAGTTTTCTGGGTAACAGCAGCAATTCAGTGTCAAAAAACTTTAGTCAAGCTGCAAATCACTCCTTATATTACAGCTGGGAACAGTAACAAAGCTACCTAAAATTTTCAGTGGCAATAGCAAGAAGGGTAGCATGACTAAGCAAACCTCATGTAGACAACAAGACTCACATGGCCCAATTAAGTAACCTTGGAGAAATAATCATGGTGAGAGGTCCAAGGTTGGAAAAAGAAAAATGTTACTAGTAAGCCAGTAATTACTCAGGGAAGAAAAATAAAAGGTCCAAAATACAATTGTATTATTGAAGAACACAATAAAATGGTTTTACCTCCGAAAGTGAAAGTAAGTATCTGGAACCCTGGATGCCACAGTGCCCATTTTTAACTCGTTCAATGGTGGGGAACAAGATCTTAATAGATGGTCGCTTTAGCTCATTAGCTATACTCCAGTGACCCCACTGGAAAAATTCAAAAATATCAAAATAACAAATGGAAGACAACAGCAGAAAAAACAAAACAGCTCAATAAAGATATAAGATAATAGTACTTCAGGATCAGACTCCTCAGAATCAGGATAGTAACAGGATTTTTTCCCAGCTGCAGCTGCGAAAGCAGATAAAAAGGGCAAATCGACTGAAGCTCCAATTGAGGATGCACCTTTACAACATAACAAAATGATAGTAAGATGAGGCATTATCTATTATCTAACTTAAAAAACAGCTAATGAGTCTCACCATACACAAAATCAACCTCTAGTGACTCAGGCCACCTATATTGAGACAAGACCTATTATGAAGAAAAATTTACATAAGCTAGAAGCCATTGATTCTGTAATTTGAAGGAAAAGGAATTTGTTGTCTAAGAACTAAAAGCGACTGAAATATTCAAGTAATAAAGTAACAGAAAATTCATCTAGCCTCTATCTTATCAAAAAATAAAATAAAACAAAAAAGTTGATTTATAACAAGCAGTTCCATTTTTTACAACTTCTCCATTTATTATGGCATGCTGATAATTGTGGATCATTTCCCGTCACTGACAGTTGATCACTAGCATTGGAATAATCATGTCAGTACGAAATACGTAAAATATAAAATCAATATTAATAAAAAATGTAGAAAAGAAGATATACACAAGTAGCATGCATATAATTAATACTAAGTATTTACCATTGCAAAGCAAATTTCTAAGTTCTTACAGCTTACAATCTATCAAATAAGATAGCTTAGGATTTTAAGTCAATTTGGTGCAATTTAAATTTCTCCAAATGAACCAAATATGAGTTTTCAACTGCATATATGGCGTCATCATATTTGATCATTTTGTGGTCCCCTTAAATCTGCCAATGTGGTTGCATATATCAGCCACTTTTTAAACCATGAATAGGATATCTCAATATGTTGGCAAACAATGTTATGTATCACTTATGACAACCTTGTAACTATCTTGACATATTATTGTGATTGTATGTCTCATTTGTATCACTTGATACTGCAAGGATTTATTTATGCATGCATGACTATATGCCAATGTACCAAATGGTATCTAAAGGATATTCAAGTTGGATGGATGAGAAGTACTCAGAAGAGTTTCATATCTAATATTCAATGACAAAGCGGTTTTTTTCTTTAACAGAGTTTCAAATACCATAATATCTAATGTTCAGTGACAAAGAGAACTTTTTTTAGCAGGAAGTGGCTGAATTACAAGGCGACTGATGAAGATATAATTCATGAGATATAAGTTGAATGGTTAAGATAGAGAACTTACGAATTTTGTGGCTAGTGTATGCTGCTTAGGTTAATATTTTCAATAAGATAGTTGTACAATCAACCATGTATCAAAGGATAAGGTGTGGGCAATCTAGAATGGCATGTAGAAAAAAAATTGGTATTATAAAATTTAGTATAGGATGGTTATAGGATTAAAGATACCATAGAGTGGCCTTACATAGAGCTTGATGGATGGAAAAAATCCCTCATAGTTGAGACTTACAACTACATTTAACGGTAATTGTTAAGAAAAACTGTTTCAGCCTGTGAAGATATTGACGGTAAACTTCAATTGAAGAGTAGTCGATTAAAGTTGTTGGTTGGCACAAGAAATGTATCTACTTGTTTCATGTGCAAAGACTGGTTCAGCCTATGAAGATATTGACCATTAGTTTCAATTGAAGAGTAGCATAAGTACCACTATACAACAAAGGTTGGGTAAAAATTGTTGGTTAGCACAAGAAATGTATATACTTGTTTGATGTGAAAATTAGGAGTACAAAAGAAAATGCTGGTCAGAGAGGAACAAGCTTTTGTAACAAGAATCTTTTACGAGACGAAACAGGGTTGCAAAATTTGCCCCCAGCTGTTATATGAGTTTGAATATTCTTTTTCATAGTAGGTTGAAAACGGTTATCTAGCTTAACAATTAATATCTTAAAATTGCAATCTATCAGTAACTCAAGGTTTCTGAAGTTCCTTTGTTTCTTCTTATTAAATTATATCATGAGTATTTTCTCCAAGCTAAGCCTTAGAATTGAGATCTTCAAGTACCATTACTATAGTGACATTTAAAACCTTGCATTAAGTTAATCTTCCTCTTCCATTACTAATATCCAGCAAAATTCAGTCTTAATATAATATTAAAGTCTGACTGCAAGCTTCCAAGCACCTATTTATACCTCTCTTAAGCGCCAAAGTCCAAGACACCTCTGTAGAGATGCAACAAGCAAGCACAAAGAAACATAATGCTCAGGAGTGATCAAATTTGGCATTTCAGTAAATCTTGGCCCCTGTATTGCATGACATTCACAGCATTGAGGAAAAAAATTAGAATCAATTGAGGTGATGAAACTGACTTTGCCTAAAAACACACTCTATCAATATTGGCATGCCTAAAATTGTGCCCCAAAAAAATCCCACTTGCCTTTGAGACATTAATCAATAGTCGTATTTTTGTGCTTCTTTCACCAATTGCAGCTGCGATGACTTCTTTAGGGTAGATGAAGGCTGAAAAACTGAAGAATCCAATGTCACCGAGAGGAGACACCCACCTTGCAACATCTCTAGGTAGAAAACCAAGTTGCATGAAATCTGTTTAAGAAAATGGGAATGGTTAGACCTTATTGATAGGCCACTAAACACCAAGATGCTAATGAAATTAAATAGAAATATCTCATAACCTTACTTGATATCAGAATAGTACAATAATCGTTTACCTCCTTCACAAAGTTCATCTAAATCTGCAGCAACAACTATGCTTACAGCATTATCATCCGCCTGTATATTTGTAATCCTTTTCAAGAGAACTTCTACAGTTCCACTTGTACTCTCCGAGCATCTTCTTAAAAGTGATGCTAGAAACTTTAACTGTCCACCATTTGGGTCAAAAGAAGCATGGAACCGATAGTGTAAACCAACAACAGTTGTTTGAACTGATCCAAGAAGGTTTCCAGCTGAAGTTTTACATTGTTTGATCTGTTTGGCCTGCAACAAATGCTAATTTCAGCAATTAAATAAGAGAAAACAGAACACTGCACTACTGGGAGAGGTCATTTTCGTCAAAGGCACCATGAAACAAAAAGTACAGATTGAAAGTCTTCATTAATAGATTAAACCTGAACAAACACAATGGCAATGCCAATTACCTAGGAAAAGAGGTGAAGAAGCTGAAACAAATTGCAAAAGCACAGCACAAGAACAAGAAAGATATTGAGAAATCCTATTCCTATTGTTTACATACTGTCAATCAGGGAAAATTATTTGATATACAAGGAGGCATAGAGCATTTGCATCTACAAGGAGAGAAAAACATACAAAGTAAATAATGAAAGAATAGCATGCATGCCTTTGGTCAAGAGTGTCAGAGGTACGTCATATCTTTAGCTAAGACATTATGCTGCTATAAAGATATAAAAAAAAGCAAACTTCAAAATCTTTTATCCACAAGAAGTTGAACACAAAAAAAACCACCTGGCGTGTGCTATTCCATTGGAAAAGCTCAAATTTAAGTGTAGAGTCCACAATGACAAACAAGTTTGAAAGTACTCCATATAATCAAGAAGAGTTATTAGGTATCATGTATTTACAAACTATGATAAAATTTCCAATATTACTAATTTTTTACAAAAATATACTCTAGGAAAGCACCATAAACATACTTAAGAAGAATGATAGAAATGAATATCATATATGCATGTATCGGATATGACAAGCAATTCCATGTTCTCATAGTTTCCTATCAATCAACTGAACACAATAAAGAGGATATTCCTATGTTTTTTTTCTCCATGTAGTCTTTCATAATTTCATAGGACAAGTACTTTACCTATCTTACATTTATCTAGAACATCATTAGTTCCATCTGAGAAATCAACGTGTGATAATAGATTCACATGATAGTGTGACACAGACTTAGGCTAAGATGTCCTACAATTTACTCACCGACAAGCAGTAATTAGCCTCAAGATTACAAGGGCTTGAAGAATGGATCCCAGGTACTGAAGCAACGAGGTAACATGTAGCTTCTTCAAAGTCATACTTTGACAACTCGTTAATCCAGTGTGCTTGACTGGGCACATCAACAAGTAGAGATGCTACAAACCCAGCTAGTTGAGCAGCAAAGTCAGTTTTCAGTTCAGTTTCTTCAAAGAAAGCTGAATAATCAGGAGTAGCTCTACATGGAAAATCTTGCCACCAAACAGTGTTTGTTATACGGTCCCACTGTCAAGATAAACCTACTTATAAATACGTATATTTTTGCATAAAAATATTGTAAAGAGCAAATGCAAATTTGCAAAGTAAAAGCCAAGCAAATTATTTATCACAACTGAGATTGCTATGCATAGACTACATCAGGATTTACAAATTCTTTAAGAAAGGCCTCATAATCTTTCAAACATTTGATTCAAACATGGTAGGTTAGGTTGGTGGTCTAATTGAGGACCTGTGGTTCATAGGCTGAGACTTCAATTAACTTTTAGTTCAGATAAAAGGCTCAATTGATATGCCTCTTCAAAACAAGCAATTCACATGGTAGGTCAAGCATGACTTATGGAGCTCAGCTAGCTTACATATGCATCAACAGCCTGTGTGGGACACTTTGTGGAGGATTTATGATTGCAGTTCTACCCTCTAGACTTTCAGATCTCTACCCTCTTCTTCTTAAGAGTGTAGTCTCACCAACAACTTGGTCCCAAGGTTTTCAAATTTAAGAATAACTGGCTCCATCGGCCTGACTTCCCTCAGGTGGTCTTGAACTAGAACCCTAGGGTCGCAGTTGGGAAAATTTTCTTATCTTGGAATAGCAAGTGTTAGAACCTCCAAGCTTCCTCAAGGAAGTGGGTCAAAGAGGTGTGCCACCAGATCTCTAGCTGTGAAGCATTTGCACGAGTTGGGCTAGTTAAATTGAAGCAAAGGAACTCTTCAAGCCCATTCAGAGTCATTTCTTGCTTTGCTGAGATAGACGAAATTTTGCAAGGCAAAGCTAGACACTTGCTACAAAGGACAAAAATTAGATAGCTAAAGATAGGAGATGAAAATACTAGATACTTTCAAAAGATAACAAATGGTTGCAAGAAGAGGAATTCCATTCATTCTCTCTCGCATGAGGACAAGATGATTATGGAAGAGACTAGTATCCTTATTAGGATACTGAGTGCTTCCTCTTAAGCCCAACCACATTCTACTCCAGGTTCCCCTAGATAAACATTTTTTCTGGTCTAAAGATCCCTTTTATAGTAGGAGATTCTCATGGATGATTATCAGGAACTTAGGGAAGTTTAAAAGGACAAGACCTAGTGGGTTTAAGCCTGAATTCTTATTATTCATGAGGACACAATTAAATCCAATGTCATGTTGCTATTTGATGCCTTTCACGAGGAGATACAAGTTTTCAATATTCAAACTACTTTTGTTTGGCTCTTATCCCGAAGATAAGAGCACCGAATGGATTCTATAGCACTTGAGAACTTAATGGTGAAAGTTCTCAAGTGCATTCCAATATTTATAATTTAAAAAACATGAAGTATGTTATGTGTAAATACATGTACTATTTAATTGCATTTGTTGATGCTCTATTGAAAAATGTGCAAACGGGGAATAATAGGCTATGTCAATAATGTTGGCAAGTGTGAATGCTTATATATAGTTAGTTACCTGTTTTGGAACCAAATTTGCAGAGGTAACTATAACTCTAAGACTTTCATCCCTCTGCAACAAAATAAGTTTTGGGTGATGACATGCAACACCCTGCTTCTTGCGGTCTTTCCCAAAGGCTATTTCATCAGGAAACATGGGGTAACTGCAAAGATGTGATGACATGAAGCTGATTGTTGTTTTTACAGAATTGAAGGTATTTACCATAAACAACCTGAACTTTACATAGCAAAATCACAGAAAGCAAACATACACCAACAATAAGTTCGGATAATTTACATATGGTTGTGATGTCCTACTATCTTGATCAGCACTCCAGCATCTTTCAGTGTTGTGGCATGCAATTGTAATTTCTAGATGATTTGGCACTTGAAAACATGATAAAAACCTGTTGACATTTACGAATGACAATTATCAGAAGAAAAAAAAAAGAATCGAAAAATTGGTTAGTACATGTTTAAGAAACGCACCAAGAAACATCGCATGTAAATGTTGCAATAAAAATTCGAACCACAGTTTTCAAAGGATGAAGAAGCTCAGACAGAGACACTCCTTCACAGTGGAAAGGTGTGTTAGGACCTATGGACTTGAGACGATTTAGGAAGAACGTCCTTCCATCTGAGTGATTGAATCCTCTTCCCTCAGCTAAGAGGGGTTGACAATTACTACTTTCAATGGCTCCATCATTCTTCAAATTGGAGTTTCTGCTCTGAACTATCTGAATAGTAGCGTCATCTTGTAGGCCATGATTAATCTGCTCATTATCCCACTTGGTGCATTTGTCAGAATCTAGAGAAGCAATGAAGGCATGTTCCAACGCTGGAGGTAGATTGATGAGATTCCTTAGATAGGACACCGGATCGTCGCTGGACAGTGTACTTCTCAGATGTCTCAGCAAAACTACTGACTTGGGATCTACATCTCCGCATTCCAACCTGGTGAAAAATGGATTGTGACGGCCGATCTTTACCTCAGAGAAAACAATCAGCTCCACAGAAAATCCACGTTTAATTCTACAGCCGTATCTTGTTCCACTCCTGCAAGAAAAGAGCACCTCATCCCCGACAGCCAACTCAGCAACCGCCCCTTGCCGAACCCTGCGACCATTGACAAACACCCCATTGCGCGAAACTCTAGAGCCGGAGCAGCAGCTTCCGGACCGAAAACCCCGCCTAATCTCGCGCAGGTGGGAGCGGCGGTCAAGAAGGAAACCGTCAAGTAACCGGAGCTTGCGATAAGCCCCGTCGAGGAAGACCTGGCAGTGACGATTGCTTATGCATCGGTCAGGGAGAACGAGATCGCAGTGGCGACGCCTCCGGCCGACGGTGTAGACTCTATCGGATCGAAGGCAAACAAGATCGCCGGTGACGGCGCCGACGGGTCGAAGGTAGGCGAAGCCCAGATCTGAGAGCTGCGGTTCTTCCACTGCCCGATCGTCCTTCTTCTCGTTCAATTCCATAAGAGTAGAGAATCCAAAGAATGGGGGGAAATGATCAAATCAGAAGAACGAATTTGATCAAAGAATTAAAAAATAATAATAATAATCGTAGCGAACAAGGAATTCCAGAAAATGAGAAATGGAAATGGAAATCGCAATGGAAGAATGGGGATCGGGGCAAAGCCCTAGTTCCCGCCGTTGGTTCGTTTGCTTTTTCCCTCCTATTTTGTGCTTCTATAGGACCAGCTCTCTTGAGCTAAATGTGACATGTGTAAGGGTTGTCAGATGCCTTAGCCCGCTTCCGCTGAGGCTTGCAACGATCGTAAATAAATTAAATATTTTTGAGCTTGTTTAACATTTGACTTATTGAAAATTTATTAATATTTGTTAATATTCAAAAGGTAAATTCTAAATTCTTCTCGGCCTTAATTATTTAAGAATCAATTATAAATTAATTTTATAATTTATCTTTTTCTATATAATTTAAAGATAGATTATAAAAATACCTAAGTGAATATAATCACTTTTTTACTATAATATTCAAAAAATTAATTACATAAATAAATTTAAATAATTTATTAAATTAAATAAATTTAAATAATTTATTAAATTAAATAAATTTAAATAATTTATTAAATTAAATAAATATTCAACTAATTAATATTCATAAATAAAAATTATGAAATAATATTCATTAACTATGTCTACAAACAAAATTTATAAATTATATCCATCAATAATTTTTTATCGAACTTATAAATTGGTAAATAAAAAACTCTAAAAATGAACAAACAAGCTTAATATCAAACTCACTAATGAATCAAATAAATTTTAAAATATAAAAATTTTAAATAATCAAACAAATTCAAAATTAAGAGCTCAATAATATAGGATCGGGTGAATCGATTAAAGGAGAGTGAATAACCCTATAAATCGAAAATATAACTTTCTATTGTTACTTACTTAGAAAGAACACACATTAATTAATTAAAAAAAAATAAATCCATAAGCAAAAAAAGAGGCTACAGGGTTTTACTTGGTTATAACCTGGGTGATTGTTAATCTAGAATAAGTTGAAGCCCACTAGTAGATCTCCTTCGACAATAGTCGAAGGCGGAGAAACCTCTTACACGAAATAAAAGTACAACAAAAAAATCCGAAGTTTAAATAATTGAAAGCGAGTGTGTTATCTTAAACTAGAGGACAGAGCCTCTATTTATAGTAAACTGGTCGAAATGACTGTTTGCTGATGTCGCACTATCAGGGCAAGTTCTTGTTATGATCGAAGAAATTTAGATATCTCCACAATGGTATGATATTATCCACTTTGGGCCTAGACTCTCATGGTTTTGCTCTTGAGCTCTACCCAAAAAGCTTCATACCAATAAATATATTTTTTTCCTTATAAGTCCATGATCTTTTTCATGTGTTTTCAATATGGGATTTTGTTTGAAATCTTGCAACCCCAACAATCCTCCCTCAAACGAAGGACCACAGGGTCTCCCGTCCGATCCTCGACCCACCATGTCTTTCTACCCCTCGGTCCACCCGGACTACTAGGACTTCCTTGCCTATCCGCAACTAGGACTTTCTGCCTGGTGTCTGGACACAAGAGCCTCACTTCCTTTGTTCGAGATCAATATTCTACTCACATGACTCGATTAGACTATAGCTCTTATGTACAGTCGGTGGTTAGACCTTCTGGCAGTCCAGGCTCTGATATCAATTGTTAGAACCGAAGAAATTTAAATATCTTCACAATAATATGATATTATCCACTTTGAGCCTAGACCCTCATGATTTTATTCTTAGCTCTATCCAAAAAACTTCATACCAATGGAGATATTTTTTTTCTTATAAGCTCTTGATCTTTCACATGTATTTTTAATGTGGGACTTTGTTTGCAACCTTGCAACCCCCAACAGTTCTATCCACGACGCAATGTCTCCCTGCTGATCTAGCATATTGGGGGCTCCTCGGACCAGTGGGGGCACCTCGAGTCGGCTGACCTGGCTTCAACTCAGCAACAACTTTCTGAGCGGTTGAGGTGCCTCCATTGCATCCAAGGTGCCTCCATCGGCTAGCATCCGAGGCACCTCGAGTCATCCGAGGCGCCTTAAGCACATGTACATCCAAGGCACCTCCAAAGCAACAGAGACACCTTGAGCGACTGAAATGGTCAACTACAATTGTTGACCATTTCACGTTTCGCACGTTTGGATGATGCTTCGGCCGTCCGGAGTTGAGCTCACCCAAACTCAACTCCGACCTTCTCCTCGAGCAGACTTCCTCCTCTGCTTCTCATCTCTCGGACCGCGTCCTTTTCGCTCCACCGGTGTACTTTTTCATAGTTCCTCGTTCCTCGGATGCATCGAGCCCATCGACTCCTTTCCCGTGTCATCCTTCTCGCTCACTGCGTCTTCCGCTCGACTTCTTGTGTTTCTAAGTTTCTGCATACTTAGACACAAGACATCAAATATACACATAACCTAACTTAACTCGGTTGATCACATCAAAACTATCTCGGAGTATTTATAATTTTCTCTTTTTTGATATGAATCAACTCGAGTTACAATTAGGGTAAACTAATCAATAAATGATTTAAAATAATTTTAAAACAATAAATTTTATAATTAAGTACAAATTTTATTACAAATAAATTTTTATAATCTCCCCCTTTGATAATATTAAAAAAATGGGTAAATAACATGGAAAAATCTAAAAATAAAGCTAGGGGATGTACACAATTGATATAAGGTTATGAATTTTTACCGAAATTATTTTACAAATATAATATTTTTTTAAGAATTAAATCTCAGATTTGTCAAAAAAAAATATGAAAATTATTTT
>JBBUKS010000029.1:2355257-2367218 GCA_038050645.1 Hedychium gardnerianum
CGATTAGAACCCCAATTGGATCAATCCAACCATAAGGCATAACCACATAGGAGATCTTTTAACATCACATTTCTAATAGGATGATCTCTATGAAACCATTTGAATTAGCCTTATTAGTCCAAAATAGGATTAATCACACAACAACCCTAAATCGTCCCTTAACTGATATGTTACTAGATCCATTTAATCAATTACCCACATACACAATGTATGAAATCTGGAATTTCCCAACTAACCTATCCCTTAAAAGTAAATTGAATCAGGGATATGTTTTCGTTACCCTATATGTTGACTTCCCGGAGATGACTGTCGGCGGTGGAGAGATGGCCGGAACAAATCTGGAAATTGGCCGAAGACTCTGAGGTAGCTTGAGCAGGATGATCGAAAATCTTCAAATAGCACCACCGGTCGGAACAGTAGCAAACACACCCTACTGTGGTGGCTACCTGAGCCAATTTGAAGTAGCTGGAACAAATCTAAATTGGCCGACGGCGACTGGCTACATAACAGTGATGGCCATGGCTGTGGATGTAGCTGGAAATGGCAGCTGGAGTTCGGGAGATAGGGCTGCTTGTAGCCGATCGTAAAGTCACCCGGCTACAGATCTGTGGCTGGAGAGGAGGAGAGTTTGACGATCTGTGCTCATAGCCAAAAAGAAGCCAACAATGATGAGCTAGCCGGAGCACTGACCGACGACAATGGATCGGCGACGACAAAAGTTGAGGTAAAAGAAAGGAAGATCGGCAGTGGGCCTGCTCTAGTACCGGCGGCTCTGGGGGGCAGCTGCAGTGGTCGCGGGCTGGCCGACGGTGAGAGGTCGACAACATCAGGGATGGCTAGGGCTCGGCACCGTCAGCCAAGGATGGTCGATGTCGCTGCTATTGCAGTATGCGGTTGCGGCTGCGGCTAGCCTGATCTAGTGATCGTGACTCAATCGGCGGCGATGGCATGGCATATATCTTCCTTGACCGGAGGAGGGACGACCACGGTTGGCCAGTGGCAGTTGGCGAGGCAAGGGCGACGGCTGGATCGGGAGAAGAAGAGAGGGGATCAAGTGGCGATTTGGGTGGATCGAGGAAATGAGTTGAGGGAGAGGAAATAAGAGTTAGGTTTATATAATAAAACTTTAGGATAATTTAATTCAACTTAGGTTTTAATTGATTCAATTAACTCCCAACTAAATTGATATTTCAAACAAACTTTCTAAAGCTTATTATTTATATCCCTATGAACTTGTCATATTAGCTCCGTTTAATTATAGAAAAAATCTTTAAAATTTCTAAAAAATTCTATAGGATTATTTTTGATTAACACCCATTATTTTATTATTTTTATTTTCCATATTTAACATCTGGGCAGCGGCGGCTGCACAAAATGGGTTGCCCCTTTTGTGTGGTCGACGGTGGGAGAGGGAAGAGGAGGAGGAGAGGATCAAAAATCTAACTTTTAGGTTTCTAATCCAAGTTCTATGTTTCTCTCCTCATGGAGGGGGATTTATACACCTCCTAATAATAACTTGGGGAACAAGTCACCTCCCAAACCCAAAGCCTAATAGCAACCCGATCCATTACCATTAAGTCATGGTTTGGTTCAAGATCAAACCATGTTGGTTCAAAACTAAACTGCTTGGTTCAATAATCAAACATCTTTTAATTAAAATCAAACCAATTTAGTTCATAATTAAACCAAAGAGGGTCCAATTTATCTTCAAAAGACATGGTTCATCTGTGTTTTCATTCCGACAAATATCTTTTCATATTTACCTTTGTTTGGTCCAATTAGACTTAGTCTCTCTTGATCTGAGAATCAAATTCTCAAACTCATTTTTAAATCTTTTGGATATACTTGTAATGCATGTAATCTTATAGATTTTCAATTTATGTCGGTCGTCCATAATTAACTTTTAATTATGAATTGATCATGAGTGACACCTAGTAATACATCATGATCCCCAATTAACCATAAAATCATAGTTAATTTTAAAATCACTTCTGACCCTTCAGCAGTTATAGTGAGTCGTGTATCGTTCTTTTCACTTGTCTTATACTCACTTGGTTTAGTACATGGTCTATGTGTCAGTCTTCACTAGGCTGACTACGTCACACTTAGCCCAAGTAATACTTCCTCATCTTGTGGATTTGAATTACTCAGACATATGTTCAAGAGTATCATACTCTTGGCATATATTTTTTTGGCCAAAGACTTCGAGTAATAATCCTGACAAGTGGTCATAGGGTATACGTCTCCTTATATAAGGAGCGGTGAATCCTCTGTGGATTATTCAAACACCTTCGGGTACTTTAACTTATACCTAATCATCCTAGATTCACACCTCCAAAAAGATGTTTGCTTAAAATATTAAAGTATAAGTCTCTATGACCAAGATAATTTGAATACCTCAAGTCGAAGGAAATTTACACTTAAGCTGCAATGAGATCTTCATTGACATATCCATATATGTATAGACTCATATAAAGTCTCATGGCAGATCACTTCAATGAACTAATTACATTTAACTAGCATCCACATTTAACTCTTGACATCCCAATGTCTCCAGCCAGTGAGGAGCGACTGCTTGATTAAACCAAGGAGTATAACACGTGCTAGTCCCACAGAATTGATGATGTTCGAACTCATTAATTCATCGACTAAGGAATGTTTCAATACATTCATAATTACACATGTAAAGATGTTCACTAGTCTTGATCCAATCACAAGTTCTCTCATGCTCTGAATTATATTGTGGACATTCAGTAAGTGTGTTTAAAATCCAATCATACACATAAATAATGTGCACTCAAATAGTGAATCACTTATTTATCCAATAAATAATACATATCATAAGACGATTACTTTAGAACATCTCTTAAATATGGGCATACCTTTGGCGGCGGCGTTGTTGTGCATGGGCGAACTATAGTATTTTGATTGATATGAAGATTGGACACCTCACTTCCTAGCCAAGAAACATTTTGTCCTATGTTGGGAAGTTGGAGTTAGGTAGGATAGTTCTTCTGGGCATTGAATGCTTTTGGCTTTTCATCTTACCGACCCATAGTAGCATAGTGGATCAGCTTTACTCTATCTACAAGTCTTTTATTTGGACGTCGAAGCATCCTCCAATCTCATGGGCTACTATGTGTCTTATGAAGGAGGAAGGTGAATATAGTTTGCGGGATCTTCGAGCATGAAACTCAATGATGTTTACACATGTCTTGTGGAACATCTAGATCCAGCAGAAGAAAGACAACCCTCTGGGTATAGTGAATTCATCATATATATCTAGGTCGAACTAATCTTTGGACATGGCAGGTGAAGGCTTCAGACTCTCCTCTCGTCAAGATCCTACTCCAAGTTTGGGACGACATCTTGAGTAGAGCAGGCATGGTGGAGCAAGTTGTGTCTTTGCTTGACTCTTGATATGTGGAGGAGGATCAACAATGGACTTCGAGGACATGTGATTTCTTCAAATTGTGAGGAGCATAGTAGGCATGGGTTTCTATAGTCTGTTGATCATGCATCATACCTAAGCATCGATTTGTATTTTTGGTTGTTGGCTCAAGGACGATTGTAGACCAGAAAATAGCTTTCTCATGTGCAATGTAAGACATGTCTGCTATGTTAGATGGTGGATGCGACACATGAGCATATTTACTTCAAATGTGCAGTCAATAGAAAGTTATGGGACAACATGCCTATCTGGCTAGGTATGAGGCGGGAGATGGGCATAGCAAGAAGAATACTCTGTGTCTTCAAGCGTGAGTTTAGGAGAAATGGTACCATCACTAAGGCAAGGGTGTTGGTTATGTTTTGCATGGTGTATCTCATATGGGAAAACATAAATCATTATAATTTTGAAGTCCCAATAGGTTAAGGTTTATCGGATATTGGGTAATGAAAAGTCCAAGCAGGTCACGGATGACTGGATGTTGGGCAGAGTAAGTCCTGGTAGATTGAGGTCAACCGGATACTAAGCAAGACGTGAATTCAACCTTGAAAAGATTGCAATTAGGGTTAGCAATCGATTGATGTGCATCGCCAATCGATTGGTAAACCCTAAACTCAAAATTCTGGATTTGCTACTTGAACAATCAATTAGGGCAGTCGATTGAGAGCAATCGATTAGGGCAATCGATTGACAGCTTATTTCGGGTGGACAGAATGCTTCGGAATCAATTAGAGGTTGGCAATCGATTGGTTAAACAAAATAATCTTTCTACAAGTTTGAACGATCAAATCCGACGTGAAAATCAATTGGTGAGTAAGGTCAATCGATTAGTAAGTGTATTTCAGTTTGATTGCAACCTTAGAAAAGGGGGTTTCGTGGAAATTTGAAGCCTCCGGTTCTTGGGGATTTTAGAGCAAAGTGTTGCTGCATTTCCAAACCAACAAGAGGCATTTCCAAGCAACAAGAAAGCAAGCAAAATAAGATTTTCGTTGTAAAGTCATTTTTAATTTCGTTTGTATTTGTATATTGATTTTCTTGTTGTGTTCTTGTAAGAACAACTTGTAAGAGGCTTCTTCGCCTCCGAAAATGAGAAGTTCATAGTGGAGAAAGATCACTAGAGGTAGGCCTTGGATTAGTCCTCTAAGAGGTGGATACCAAGTAAAATCTCGGAGTTGTGCATGTGGAGTCAAGTTTAAATCAAGGTTTGCCCTGTGCATTCAAACGACAAACACGACAAGATCTAGAGAAGAGATCGAAGCTATTCACCTCCTCTAGCTCACACAAGTTCTAATAGAAATTTTGTCTTGCTTGGTGTCTAGTTAACCTCAACCTACCAGGACTTTTTTTGTCCAATCATTC
Source organism: Hedychium gardnerianum (assembly GCA_038050645.1). NCBI lineage: Eukaryota > Viridiplantae > Streptophyta > Magnoliopsida > Zingiberales > Zingiberaceae > Hedychium > Hedychium gardnerianum. Next base: position 2,360,065 of record JBBUKS010000029.1, read on the forward strand.
GGTCAACCTTGACCTATAGAGATTTTTTATTACCCTACATCCGGTCAACCTTTACATGTTGGGACTTCACGTGCCTAGATTTCGATCACCCTTGACCTATCAGGACTTCTCCTATGTCAAACATTCGGTCTTTCTTGACCTGTTTGGACTTTCGCACTTATGTCAAGTGTTTGGTCATCCATGACTCACTTAGACTTTCATCATCTTCAATAATCAAGTGTCCGGTCAACTATGACTCACTTAGACTTTCCTCTTGCCAATTTATTGTTGGACTTTCGATCATCAAGTGTTCGCTCACCTATGACTCACTTGGACTTTCCGTATCTTGCCAAGTGTTAGGTCCTCCATGACCCACTTGGATTTCTCTCTTACCAACTTTCTGTTGGACTTTCGACTGTCAAGTGTACGATCATCTATGACCGACTTGGACTTTACTCTTGCCAACTCCCTATTAGATTTTCGACTGTCAAACGTTCGGTCATCCATGACCCACTTGGACTTTACTCTTGCTAACTCCATGTTGGACTTTCGACTGTCAAACGTCCGGTCACTCATGATCCATTTGAATTTTTCATATTTTGTTAAGTCTTTGACCTTTTTGTTTTTTCGCTCAACGAACTTAATATATTGGTCGAACATCAAAATACAACTCGAGTCAATTTGAGCTCGATCAACCTTGACCATGTGTTAATTGCACCAATAATAAATAATAAAAAGGACAAATGAACTTGATAAAATACATCTAGAGATAAGTAAATCTATCAACTAAATTTCTAAAATTTGGTTAAATGTCAAATGCACTTACTTTAATTTCTTCCCATAAATCATTCTCCCTATACTCTCATTTTTTATTTTCATTGACCTCCAGATTATTTAGAGATGGTGACTCCATAGTGCTACTCATTTATTTTTAATACAAGTGTTGACTATTAATATTTTGAACTATGTTTTCAACTTTTAATTAGTACTTTGCTTCTGTGATGATTTGGCGTTTTATTGTGTTTTTTTTATTTAAAATATAAATATTCTTATTAATTGTTAAGTGTTCAAAAGCTTCACGCAAAGGAATGCATTTATGTTAAAATAGTGGATGTTTGGTGTGTATAAAATCCACAACACGAGAAGGTTCCTTTTGGCTTTGTCTTCATGCCACACGTTCAAAGAGCAATCAATCCGCCGTATTCCAACCCTAATTGGAGGAGAATAGTCATGGAAAGCAATGCTCATAATTATAATAATAATTATTATTTTGATTATTATTAATTGTATAAATAATTATTATTACTACTAAACACACTTGTTCAACTACCTAAAGCAATTAATAAATGATTTGTAAGTAAACTACCTCGATTGGCCTTTCTAGGGAATGCTTCCACAATGGATAAGCATAGATTAATCATCCTAATTAAAGTAGATGACCAACTAGGAAACTAACCATTTTTAAATATTTGTATCCTCTTAACAATTGCACCATGTTGTAAGAATGCTATAATTTTATTATGTATCCTAAATAAATGAGATAATTTAGAATGAGACATTGTTTTAAGGCATCCTTTGAACAATAACACAAAAAGGAAGGGGGTTTGGTTTGGACAAATAAAAAGACCATCCTTTATTTTTATTGTTGTCAAAGGATACCTCATTTTAAAAAAATATTAAAAAGGTGTTCTAACTTATTTTTCATTATGAAATTTTTTATTTCAGTATTGTTATAATAGTTATAATCATAACTGCTACAAATTATAGTAGCTTTGGTAATAATATTTAAATGATTGATTCTGATTAAGTTTAAATGATTTAAGTATTTTTATCAAGTTAAACAAAATAATACTTTTGATAAGTTGGATAAAAAATATTAAAATAATTACTTTTATACACTTAACAGTAACAATTATAACTACTACATGTTATAACAATTACAATTGTAATGGTAATGCTTGCAATAATACTAAAATAAAAATACTTTCAATATGAAAAATATGACAGAGCATCATTTTAATATTTTTAAAAAAGAACACCTCATTTTATGATAAAAATAAAATCATCTTTTTTTTAAAAAAATACTAATATTAAAATTTAAAACTCATTATAAAGAAAGTCATAACTTTCTAGATACCTCCATAAATATCTATTAATAATGTTAAACTGACTCATAAAGTTTTTTTAATAATATTTTTATACAATATTTAATTGTATTTTAAAAAATATAAATTATTATCATAAAATATTTTATTTAAACTAATTCTATAAAAAATATTTAACTTTTAGTTTTTTATTCTTAAAAAAAAATATATTCATTTAATTAATTATTCATTTTGCTATATTTACTATAATAGATATTTTATTTATGCTGTCTTTTTAGAAAATAATATGTTTAGATAAATTATTTTAGTTTTAAAATCATTTACTTTGTTTTTCTCATTCGATGTGAATGACTAATTAAAAAACAGTTGTCATTTGTATTTTGGTTGCCATGTCAAATCATTAATATTAATCAATCAATCAATCAAAATACATAATGTTAACTTCACAATTAATAAGTCTAAGTTTTCATATTATATCCTAACCAATTCTCTTGTTTTGTTAATCTTTAGTTTTAATTTTGTTATAAGAATATCTTTGAATTTAATTGCGCTAGACAAATTTAAAATGAAACACAAAAATCAATTAACAAATATTAATTTGACTCCACAATTAATGAGTTTGTTATAAATCTAGAATAAATCATTAAATCTGTCAATAAATACAAATTTGACTTCTCAATGAATTAGTCTGTTGGGAAATTTTAAAATAAATCATAAAATCAATCAAAATAGATAAACTTGACACCGCAATTATTTAGATTTATTTATTTATATGTTATTTATCATCAGTTTAATTAATCAATATTCAATTTTGATTTTGTTAGAGAAATGTCTTTTAATTTTAAATTTTGTTACAAAAATTTAAAATAACCATCAGCAACGTGCCCAATGCCTAATTAATTAATATGTGATAAATTTATTATAATAAAGAAGGAATTAATTTTCGATTAGCACAAGTTTTTGGGGAATTTTTTATTATCTCTTATCCACTCGACGATCGACGATCGACTGTAAATTAATTTCATAATTTATTTTTTCATATAATTTTAAGATGAATTATGAAAGACACCTTTTGTTACTATGCATATATCTATCATATATATTATAAAATATACTAGTTACTGTACTGATATTCAAATTTATTTATTTAAAATATTAAGTTTATTCGGAACATCCAACTTATTTACAACACACAACCTCACTCTTGTGACTTTTATCACTGAATGTTTATCAGTAAATTTACTAAGAATTTATTTATATTTATTTGATACACAAAATGTATTAAATAAATAATTTAATAATTTATTAAATTAAATAAATAATCTTGAATATATATGTTTTCAATAAAAATTTTAAATTATTTGTGAATCATATCTATAAAGTTTGTATGAATCATTTTATTAATAAATTTTTTATCAAATTTATAAATAAAAAACTTTCAAAACGAATAAATAACTTTGTAAAAGTTCATTAATAAATCAAATAAATTTATAATGTAAAAGTAATAAACAAATAAGTTTGGAACATTGAATCAACTTTGAGTTAAATTTAATCAACGTAATAAAAAAATTCAATATGAATAATTATTTTAATAACTTAATTTATTTTTAATTAAATTAAATTAAATTAAATTTGATTCAGAAATTAACTAAAAGACACATGTAGTTTCAGAATTATCAAAAAACACATCATATTTTGATAATTATTAAAGGGTATATTGATTTTTTTTTCCATTCAATTTCTTTATTAAATTTGACCTTTTTCTTTTTCTCTTTTCTCACGTATGCACACAACTTCTTTTTTCTATTCTCTTCTCTTTATTTTTCTCTTCTCTCTTTTTTACATATATGCAATAATTATTAAAAATTAATAATATAATTTAATTATATTAGCATCCCTGATTATACTGATTTATACTACCATTAACTTGATCTAATTTAAATAAGATCAACCTCAATGTGAGTTTGATATCTCGGAGATCAAATTCACATTTTAATTAAAAAATAGTTTAATATTGTAATATCAAAGGAGAGGTGAAATAAGTATGTATACGAAAGAAAAAAGTTAAAGAAAAATTAAATTTAACAGAGGAATAAAATAAAAAGGTCAGAAAAAATAATACATCCTTTGATAATAATTAATAGATCTTTGATAATTATCAAAATAGCATGTACCTTTTCATAAATTCCTAAACTTATAAACTTACATCCTCCCCGAATTCGATCATGTTATTAAATAATTTTAGGGGTCAAATCCTAGCTAGTAGTCAGGTTCCTGCCCCCTTTATGCACTAGTCACTGTTCGGACTGGCTAGACTAGCCCCGTGATTTACCTCCTTCGTGTTGATCCTGGGACGGACTGACGGGGGCGCTGGGGGCGAACGTTTCGCCTTTTCGTTATTAAATAATTTTAAATGAAAAAATTTTGGAGCACTAAAATAGAGGCAGAATCCAATCGATTCAATATTATATTTATACTCCTTTTTTTTTTTCCTGTAAAAGATAGTCAGTCTATTTGTTCCACTGTCTCCCTCCTTCCCCAGGAGTCAATAAAACCAGACTCCCTCTCTCTCTCTCTCCTCTTCATTCCGCCTCTTCCTTCTCGCTTCTCCTCACCAACTCCATAGCGCAGCGGAGAGGAAGGAACCCGAAGGAGAAATTGGACGCAGCGAGGGCGAAGATGGGAGGCTGCTTTCGCTGCGCCGGAGATCCCAAGACGGATGACAAGGACCCGCCCAGGCCTCCTTCAGGTACCTCACGAAGAAACCTACGGAAAGCTGGGTTTTTTTCACCCGTGTTCTTGAGATATTTGGTCTCCGCTTTTAGTGCTTGCTGTATTTCTTTTTTCTGTTACCAGATTCGATATGGTTGAGTGGATAACTGGTTTTTGGCCTGCAGTTGCTAGAATTGAAATCAAAGTTAGGTTTTTTAACTCGGATTGTTTGGGTTTGAGATGTAGATCAGTTTCTTGGAGGAATCCTTCTCTATCCTTGACGGTTTCCCTCTATAATCTCCTACTCGAGAAAGACACTCTTTTATTACGGAAAAATTGCGCATGTAGCTTACAGTTTGATTTTGCGTGAATGTATTGTGGGCATCATTTAGACACAGATTTCCCATTTTGCATCTTCAGGGACTGAGTCTACGTTCCGTAATGTCACATTAATTGGATGGGCTTCTCTGCTGGATCTTGCAAAACCTAGATTTTCCCTTCTCTGGAAACGCATAACGCGCTTTCTTACATACTGTTCTGGAACAGCATAGTTTTTCCCATCCTTTCTTGTGCTTTGTGCTTGAGCTCTTTGTGATTTCCAAATGATAAAGTGCATTTCAGTCGACGATGGTGTAATTCTGAGTTAACAAAAAATGGCAATCTGAAATTTTCATTTGTTGATAAATGTTACCCTGTAAATGTTGTAGGAGATAAGTCCAGGTCCAGTTCATCTTTGAATGCCAAGCAAGGACCCTCAGTGAATGGACAACAAGAGATGTCAAGTGGTGGATCTGATCGTATTTCTGCTCAGACATTCACATTCCCGGAAATGGCTGCAGCAACAAAGAATTTTAGGGCTGATTGCCTTTTGGGTGAGGGAGGATTCGGTCGAGTTTATAAGGGCAGGTTGGAAAGTAACCACCAGGTTAGCCCATGCTTTGGCCCAGTCTCTCATCTCCTTTGTTCTGTCATTACGTCGAGGAGCTTGCTATGTCTAAGACTAGATTTGAACCCAAGTGGCAATAATAGCAGCAGTAAAATGTGCTAATTGTTTTATTTTATGTGAGAAATTCATTTCGATGACTTATCAGTGCAACACTTTGTTTGTGTGACTGTTAATTGTGTTATATAAAATTATTATCCATTTAGGCAGATTACATATAAATTTACATCTCCTTAATTAGTCGTCATAAATTTCAGAATATAAACTTATTTTGATAGGTTGTGGCAATAAAGCAACTTGATCGTAATGGATTGCAAGGAAACAGGGAATTCCTTGTTGAGGTTCTTATGTTGAACTTGCTCGATCACCCCAACTTGGTTAATCTGATTGGCTATTGTGCTGATGGAGATCAAAGGCTTTTGGTCTATGAGTATATGCATTTGGGATCCCTGGAAGATCATCTTCATGGTAGTCACTTACATTCTCGTAATCATATTTGCAATAGGTAGATATAAGTTCTATCTACTGAGAAATATTGTTATATGGTTGCGGCAGACCTTTCCCCAGATAAGAAGCGGCTTGATTGGAATACACGAATGAAAATAGCAGCTGGCGCAGCAAAAGGATTAGAGTATTTGCATGATAAAGCCAATCCTCCTGTTATATACCGCGATTTAAAATGCTCTAACATTTTGCTTGATGAGGATTATCATCCTAAGCTATCTGATTTTGGCTTGGCAAAACTTGGCCCTGTTGGCGATAACACTCATGTATCGACAAGGGTGATGGGTACGTATGGATATTGTGCACCTGAATATGCAATGACAGGGCAGCTGACACTAAAATCAGACATGTATAGTTTCGGAGTTGTCCTTCTAGAGCTTATTACCGGAAGAAGGGCCATTGATAATTCTAGAGCTGCAGGAGAGCACAATCTCGTCGCATGGGTGAGTGTCTCTGTATTTGTTTGTGTTCAGTGTACATTCTTGTTTCATTGTTAAATATTGCTTTTCCGCCATCTAACTGTTTCACATATTTATCTACTATCTTAGCTTTAAATTGAAACCTACAAATTTTCTAGTGTCAAATTTCTGTAGTTGTGGTATTTGGTTTGAAGATTTATGTTCTTCTTAATCCCTTCTTTTTTTCCTGTTTTAAGAAAAATTAGATTGTATTTAGATAGTGTTTTGGTGAGTATTTTCGGTTTGAAATTGAAATAATTATCACCTGTGAACTCTAGGAACATTTGTAAGAATTTCAATTGATTCGAGGTTCATTTAAGTGATACAACAACAACAACAACTAAGTCTTATCCCACTATGTGGGGTCGGCTATATGGATCCTTTTACGCCATTGGGTTCTATCCCCTATTATATCATCATCTATATTTAAATAAATTTTATCTTGTTTTATTG
>JBBUKS010000029.1:2371937-2397804 GCA_038050645.1 Hedychium gardnerianum
ATCGCACTCCAGCTACCACTACTCTGAGTGGCCAAGTGGTCAGGATGCAGAGTAGCTATCTAGCTACAACAAGAGGTTTGTCTACACGATGCTCCAGCTAACACTACCTAAGTGGTCGAGCGACACAATAAGACAAACTGCTCCACTCCAGGTACCACTACCTAAGTGGTCGAGTTGGCAAGAATATGACTGACGACTCTCTTGACCACAAGGGAGAGAATGATCATCAGCATGCAATGGTATGTAGTGCGAAATGATATGAGCATCACACACATGATGAGATGATCATCACATAAAGGCAAATACAATAATACAGTGTATAACTCATATAGGGTGGACACCTATGAAACACACCATACACATGTGCAAACGACCTACAGTGCATACCATACACACATATACCCAACCAGCAGTATATCCAAAGTAAATCAATATAAGTATCACACGAAATAATTTCCTATGAAACACACCATACCCGTGTGTAACGACCTGCGGTGCATACCATATACGCATGCACCCAACTGTGATACAAACTATACACGTGCGTACCACAATCATTTATAGATAATCAACAGAATGAGACCTCATGGTTAATCAAAATAGACTAATTCCACACATGTACCTATAGTGCATACCATACACACATGTACCCAACCAGCAGTATATCCAAAGTAAATCAGTATAAGTATCACATGAAATAATTTCCTATGAAACACACCATACCCGTGTGTAACGACCTATGGTGCATACCATATACGCATGCACCCAACTGTGATACAAACTATACACGTGCGTATCACAATCATTTATAGATAATCAACAGAATGAGACCGCATGGTTAATCAAAATAGACTAATTCCAAGATCAAGCATGTAAGTATCCAAAGCAAGAAATAATGTAAGTTGATTTAAGGTAATCCAATTCACCTATCAAATTCATAATATTCATGCAATAAGTACAAAGTACTATAAAGAGACAAGGTTAGAAGTACCCGCCTCCAATTAGTCGTAGATCGTGTCAAAGAGTTCACACGTCCAAACACTTGTTCTGAATCAACGTCATGTATCAAAGAACGTAAATTATCATCGAGTTCCACTACAAATTCAAGGACTAAAACAAATCCTAAACCGTTTAGGGAAACCCTAATTGGTTTACTCTAATCATATCCTCAAAATTAATTACAGGGCTTATGTCCAAAAGTTCTTTCAACCCTTTAACATTAAGCCTACAATTTAGGCATAATCCTCACATCAATTTAATCCTTGTGTCATAATTCACATTCTACATGTATTTCCAAAATAATACTTCATAAAACCTTGGGAGTTAAATCAATTAATTTTAATCAAATCTTTAACCATAGGTTATGAGTACGCGAGGCTCTTTAAACTCCCAAATCCTAGCAACCATAAAGTCTATGTTCAATAACATCATAAACAAATTGATACTATTCAAGAGATCCAATTCAAAACCAATTTCACCAACCTAATTGGTAATTCAAAAATCCATATTGGTAATTGGTTTCCAATAACTTCATCCACACATTTTATCAAACACTTAATGTGCATGACTCAATTGAAACTAAATCACATGTCATCCAAATAGGTGGAAGCCAAATACATTACCAAAGAATCCATTCTATATTTCTTCCAACTCCTTAAACACATCCTAAAATCCAAACATATAAACATATATGAACCACAACTCCACACAACCAAATTCATTCAACCACATACCAAAATTCAAATACTAAGCATCTTGAATCAATTAATCCAATCCAAACCTCTACATATGACAAAGTAAACATAAACATATATACAAGAACAACATAGCTCCATAAACTATCATCTCAACCAAGTTCTTACCCTTACAATTAACATATGCTTCAACTCAAATGAAACCTAACTCATCTTCATCAAATCTAAACCACAATCCATCTTTACCTGCTATAATGAAGTTGCTGGAATTGATATGAATGGGTGTGATCGGAGCTAAGACTAAACCAAGCTTCTCGATTGGTGGCCAAAAAAACACTATGAAAGGAGCTGAGCACAAATCAGAACCCATCTCTAAACATCAACCAAAACCAATTCATCTATAATCCCAAACCTTACTTGATGTGGTTGTCTCCGATCAACAATTGATCAGTAGCTCCCGAATTCGATCGGCACAGAGGATGGCCGAGGTTGTATTGGAAGAACAATCGAAGCAAATCAAGCCCAGCAGTGGAATCGGCCTGACTCAAGATGGTCGTTGTGACCGACGATGAAGGAGATCGGTGGTCGTAGATGGCAGAGGCGACGCTTTGGTTGCTTTGCAAAAGAAGGAAAGAATCGAGTGAAATCGGGGAGAAGGCTGTCGCGGCTGTGTTGAGTGAGGAGGAGGAAGAGGAGGAGCTCGGTCGACGGCGGCTGTGGTCGGAGCAAAGGACGGTGGTGAGGAGGCGAACTCAATCGGGGCAGAGAAGAAGAAATCGCGAGTCAGCGGAGGAAATGTCGAGTGAAAATGAATTCATTGAGCTAGGTATTTTAATAACTCCAACTTAGGCCTTAATCAATGAACTTAGGACTTTTAATTAACATTTTGGGTTTAATTAACTTAATCAACTCCCAGTTTAATTAGAAATACCTTTAGTTAATTCGTATGAATTCAGTTTAGTCCTCGAAGAATTTTCTAAATTTTTTTAAAATTTTCATTAGGTTATTTCCTATTTTAAAAGCCCAAGATTTTAAATTTTTTTTGCCATATCTTACAATTTTATCCTTTTGTTACTCTTAACTTTTTAAATAATGCATAGGTAGATAAATGCATGGATTAAAATACCGTTCTGTGTCGAGCAGCACAGACGGTTTTTATCGTTCCGCCGCGAAAGCGAAACCGGCACAACACGTGTGAATATTTCGCGTGCGTCATGGCGTGCGTCAGGGGATAGAATCGCGCACTCCGGTGGCGCCGAAAGCGTCGTAGAAGCATCGCGGGATGCTTCCGGCACCACTGGAAGCGTAGTGGGCGTCCCGCATCACCTCACATGCGATTTGTTATTTGTTATTTGCTGTTACCGAAAATTAAAAATTAAAGATTTAATTAATTTAAATAATTCTTAATTTAAGTGTAATATTTCCAATAAACTTTCATAAATCCTAATTAAATCATCTCAATAAAATATATTTAAAATATTTTTTTATTTTTTATTAATTGATATTATGAATTTTTTTTACTATTTTAAATTTTATTTAAAAATTATAAAAAAATTCTAATAAATCAGATTTATACTCTGATAATTTTTTATTTATTATTTTGTATTTTTTTATTGTTTAATTGATATTTTGATATTTTTATTACTTTAAATATATATTATTTAAATTAATAATTAATAATTAAATAAATAAATAAATAGTTATTTTATATAATTATTTTAATTCGAGTTATTGATAGATCAATTTTCTTTAAAGAAAATTATATTTAATTTTTTTTCTAACACTATTAAGTTGTTCAATAATTGAGAATTTATATAAAATCAATATACAACTTATTTTTAAATTATACACAATAAACATATTTATTTATTAATTACTATATATAAATAAAAAAAATATCGAAACCGAATCGGCAATACCGAAACCGTATCATTCCAGTCTGAGATCGAAACCACGGCACGAGTCGAGATTTTAAACCTTATTTATAATTATCTTGCATTTTACAAATTTTACTATGTCTAATTGCCATTGGATAAATATTTTGCTGAAACCTTCATTCATAACTATCTTGCCTTTACAGATTTTACTTTATTTCACCCTTTAAACAAAACATGCATGTTTCTAGAAAAAAAAACCTCGTGTCCCTGAGATATTCACAAATATGAGTTGCACTGGCATTCTTGCTTGTTTCGTACTGCCTGTGCATGCATATTTTCCAGTTGTAGCATACTTTGGGCACTCATTATCCAATATATTAGATTGCTACTTCATGTCGTCAGCATAATCAAGGCCTGCGCAACTTGTGTTCTCTAGACTTGTTTTTGATGTTCCACCATCTGATACCATTTCTCATAGCATTTGTTGTCACTCAATAATGTTTCAGGGCATTGCAAGAAAACTTGTCAAAACCGCACTGCAAGTGGCAGCAAAGAAACGAGAGATGAATTACTCTGACCTGACAAAGATTGATCGCGGAGTCAGGAGACATTTTCATGATGATATCACTGTTATAGTCTTATTTCTCGATCCTAATCTGATAAGCCAAAACTTCCATCACGGTCCTGTGCTTTCACTGAAAGGAGCTGGTGTTCCTGTCTAAGCGAACATTAGTCGAGCGGCTCCAGATGCTTCATCCTGGGCCTCCTCAGAACTGATTCAAAAGTTTCCCTTACTCTACTAGCACAAATCTGTTTTCAGGTCATCACATAATTTTAGTAATCCAAGGCGAAAAGGATTGCGTTGAAGGAATAAGATTCTTTTATCTAACTTGATAACTTGCAGTTTTGCACTGGAAATAGATAACTTTTAGCTATTACATAACTCTCTAATTTGCCTTGACAGTGAAAAGGCTGGCTTTAAATGTGTCAAAACCTTGTCCCAAGTCTGTGCACTGCAGGTATGAGGACCTGAGTGATCACTAATACTGTGCTTCTTATTGTTATTGTTTGAGACGTGCTGTAATTTGACGACTGAGTTTCTTCATCATTTAACTCTTTGATTTGGCAGTGTGGCTGTTTCCAGCTTTTCGTCATTCTTTTCCTCTCGAAGGAAGTATTAGCACGAGGGCGAGACGATGAAGCTGGATCCAGCATCGTAGTTTTATCGTCTTTCCTCCCCTTTGTGATAAAGGTCATAAAAGCATTTGATTATAGCATCCATCATTAGCCAAATTGTTCCTTCATCACATATTCGGATCAACAGGTCTTTCCAAGCCCTCTAGTTAATCCCTGTGTAATAATCCCAAAGCAAATTTGTAAATCAGCCCTTTGATAAGCTAAGAACGACACCATGTCAGTATTTTTATTTTTATTTTTATTTTTTATCTTTCGTGAAAAAAAAGGTTCTTTCCTGGCTGCTTCAGACCTGTACAATCTGAAGAACGTCCACCTCTAAACATAATTGAATTAAATCATTCCCAAATAAATTCACTACTTAATAAATTGCAAATGTAATTCCCATAACAACACTACATATGTAAATTTACATGTTTATGTTAGACATCCATTTATATAATAATCAAATTACATTGTTGCCTTCAAAATTTTCACTTTCACTATAAGCTTAGTTCATCTCTGTTTTTTAGATCAAGTTCACATAATAGTTGTAATTGATTAATCAATTTATGTGTTAAAAAGTAATCAATTTGGTTCTTAAGTCATGTATCTATATCCAATCTAAAGTACTAATTAACCCAACCTAGCTTAATTTTAATTAAGAAAATATGTAATTCATTCAAAATAAAATTACATTGCAAAATCTGTATATTCCTCCTCTTTTTCTTCTATTAGCAACCTTCTAGGAAAATATCATGGATGTTAGCATATCTTTCTCAATGTATCATGAAAAAACAATAGTGTGAATAAATTGAGAGTTTTTATAAATAAAATTGTCTTTTAAAGAAATATTAGTTTTTATAAAATAAAAGAATTATATATCCTTTACTCCTTTTTCATTTAATAATGCATATAAAATGAGGATTTGAATTCAACTAATGAAAATTTGATATTTATTCCTTATAGAATTTGAATTTTACCAAACTATCATATATCCAAATTTAACAAATCCAAATTGAAATTTTGTAAAAAATTTTTATAGTAAATAGCAAAAATTAAGAAGGCGCCTTTTTTTTCCCCAAAAAATCATCAAAGAAGTATCCTATTTTGATTTTTTATCAAAAGGACGCCCCACTCTAATGTTAAACTATGTATAATTACCCAACTACCATTCAGTACTGTTCACATTATTATCTCCTGCCTAAATTTTGAACCTATCGGATGCATTATAGCAACTACAAAATTGTAACTGCTATACATATTGTAGCAGTTACGATTTTATAGTTGCTATAACGTAAATGTTAGATGAGTAGGTTGAATCTGTATTGTAGTAGCTACGTTTTTGTAGTTGTTACAATGTGAGAATGGTAGGTGAACAAGATTGAATCCACGTTGTAGCAACTACCAAACTATAGTTGTTACAATGTTACTATTTTTGAATATGTTAAGTATGCATTGTATCAGCTATGAAATCAAACCTGCTATAATGTGAATATTTTTGAACAATCAAATCCGCATTATAGCAGCTACGATTTCGTAACTGCTATAATATGAATGGTTGGTGAACATGGTTAAATTAATATTGTAGCAGCTACTAAATCATAGTTATTACAACATGAATATTTTTAAACAGGTTAAATATATATTATAACAGCTACGAAATTATAGTTGCTATAATATATGTAGCAACTATAAAATCATAGCTGCTATAATATGTTCAACCGCTCAGAATTTAGATAAAAAATAATAATACGAATAATATTAATCAAAGGATAGTTGAATAATTATATACTATTGAACATTGAGGTGAAGCATTTTTTTATAAAAAATAGAGCTCCCTTTTGATTATTTGAAAAAACTGATGCCCTTTGAACTTTTACCCATAAAACAAACTCATATTTTTTTTTTGTTTATGAATTTGAAGTTTAAATTTATTGAATTTTAGTTCTTACATGGAAGTTTGTGGATATTTTACAAATCCAATTTTTCTATAGTGATTTTTTTTTATAAAATGAAAATTTTAATTTTTTTAAAAAATTACATCCAAACTTAATATATATAAAATCTAATTTCTAAAAATTTAAGATTTATTAGTTATTATGTAAAGTTAAATTTTAAAATTTAAAAAAAAAATCAAAAAAAATATTTTGATTGAGGCTAGGATATTATATAAAATCATTACAAGATAAAAGAATGTAAAAAATGAAAAGGTATATAATTAATGAAAGTAGGGTTATAGTTCATGAGGTATGTTTAGACCATTTGTATTTGACATGTTGATCCTATGTAGATCTCGGTGTAATGATGTAATGATTAGATTTTTCAATGGATAATTAAAAAATTTAAGGTTTGAATTTTAGCTATGGCATATTACAAGAGATTTTTCTTCCAATGAGAAGTGTGTCTAAGAATATTGATCATCTGGATGAGTCTCCATTAATACTTTTCAATTTATCCTAATAGCTAATGATTTTTTTTATAAAACTAAACCAATCATCAAATCCAATATTACCTGATTAAATATGTTGATTCTATGCAAAATGCAACAAGTTAATCTTACTAAGATTGACCCTATCCATCACATATCTATTTTACATAGCTCTCCTATGCAATAGTGGGATAATTTAACTTATCTAGCTCATTATGTCAATTGATTTCTTAGGTGATCCTTGTGTATCTTTGTATCGTTTATAAGTTTATTGCTTTCATTATTTGTCAACAATATTCAATAATTATAGTTTTGTGATCTAGTAAGTTTTTTTATAATTTAGATATCTCATTTTTTAAATTGATTAATTTTGAAGGTGACTGGTTCGATCCCACAAATATTTTTCACTAGTCACTAGCTAGGATAAATCTAGAAGTATTTATGAAAATTCATCTAAACAATCAATATTCTTAGATTTATCGTCCCACTAAAAAAAATCCTTATAATACATCGTAATTAAAATTTAAACCTTAATATTTAATTAAAGAATCTAACCACTTCTTCATTGCACATATATAAGAGATCAATTAATTCCTTCATCATTTTTTTTTTGTGTTGCAATGATCCCAAGATGACGAAGACAATGACAATTTAAAAAAATTTGTTATACTCAATCACTAGTCAAAATATTTAAGCTATTTCACTCATTTAAGCCTATAAATTATCTCTCCATGCGAGACTAAAATAGAATATCAAAGCAAAGTCACACATATGAGACAAAAAATTGTTCAAGTTATTTTGCCCAAACAAAAATTAGAGTATTTTGGTATTTAAAAAAAAAAAGAGAATTCACACTTACTTAACTATAGAGGTTCATGTTGGGTTCCGAAATATAATCAACCGTTAAAACACAGTGGAAAAAGAAATTCGTCGGAGAGTGAATTCTAATTAAATATTTATTAGAGAAGATTATCTTCGATGCGTGAATCCGTTGTGAATTTAGAGAGTTAAGTCAAACTCAGCATGATCAACACATTTGTGCCTCTATGGTATCTACACGAGCACATCGTCGTCGCCCGTCTCAAGAGCACAATTGAAGTCTCTCACCACTGTCGGTCTCACGAGCATGTACACTCCACACCGTAGTACTAGCTACTATATATAAGTTGAGATCAAACTCTAACTTTTAGAGTTGACATGATTTTATACGATCTTATCCGATAAGATGGTATCTTGGGACTTATTCAACTATCAAATCTTATCTAATGAAACATTTTATCTTATTTTGTTTTATCCATAAACAAAATATAATGTGAATATTAAAATCATGAATTTTATTTATTTATTTATGATAAAATATCTCATATTAATTATCTCATAATTTATTCTTGGGCTGAAAGTAACAGTTTATTGCTCCTATAATTTTTATTTTTTATAAATTATTATACCTATGATTTAACTTAACTTTTTTGGAAAAAAAACTCTTATTAGAGTAATAATAATAATAATTTACTCCTATTGTATGTGAAATAACTCTTCGTCTGAATTTTAAGTGATATCACTAAATTCCTACCTATAATATCATTATACAAATTTAAACTTTAGACCGTTACATAAAATTCTCGGAATCGTACTCACTTACTCCTCAACGAAATAACAAATATGATGTTCTTGAAACAAATACTCTTATAAATCCTAATACATAGAAAATTGATACAACTTACTATTTTTTTTATTATCTAAGCATATGAGTTTCACCCGATCAATCTTGGACATAGACGATCTTTTATTTAATTTATTACCGGATAAATTCGAAGCACAACTTATACATTGACCTTCAAACAACTTAATTTTTTTAGGTCACTAGCAGTCTAGCTGTGTTGTGTGGGGAAGGGAACTCCATATCTTGTGCTACTTACCCTATCCTTCTATTTGTAAGCACTAAATCTAGGGTTCTAGGCAAAGGCAGAATGGTTTGAATTACACGTACGCAAAGAAACAAGGCACTGAAACAAACAAATTGATGTTTTTCTTTCTTCCTTTAGAAAATCAAAGAGTATCTTGGCATCTTGCAAAAATGATTAAACTATGAAGATAAAATTGGAGTGTGTTAGATTGTTTATTAGCAAGGTAACCTAAACCATTCAAATGGTATAGTTTTAAGTCATATATAACTTAGTCCAAATCTAGGGTTAATACAAAGGGGTAAAGAAATCAAAAGCCTATCTTACAGCACTGGAATTTGATTCCTTTGCAAGAAGGGCAAATGAAACTAGGGTTTTGGAGATAACGTTTTCCCCCAAATTGAGTTAGTGTATTCCTTTTAATTTTGGCAAAGTCATAATCCATATAGTACACTCCTCATTTAACTTTTTCTTTGATTATCTTGGTGACCTTTTCTTGTTTCCTATTCATTTCAATTCTAATCCCTTTAGGGTTTCCTTTTTTAGTCTAATAGGTCAACCATTCGGCTCCCTTCTAATTTTAGTAGTGCAAATATTTCTATATTTGATTTCAAAACTTAATTTAGGTATCAAATTTAGTATAATATTATAATTCTTTATTATCCTTAAGAATGCCTACTAGATATGTATTTTTTATTTTTAAAATAATACATATCCTTTCTTCATTTCACTCTCTAAAATATATAGGAACACAATAATATAGACGAATATATTTATATGTTTCAGACATTCCGAACAATCGATGTCATTGAATGCATCTATCAATTGTACCATTATATTGATAGGTAGATTGAGTTAAAAAAGAATCAAGCTGAACAAATTAGTTGAGTCATCAAATTGGGTTGATCGAATAGATCGGTCAACTTGTTAAATGAGTCAATTAATCAACTGAACTAGATAAATTGGTAGAGCCAAATTGATTCTTCAAGTTGATTAACTTAATTATACCGATTGATGAGGTAACAAGTTCAGCCAAATGAATCTAATCGAATCTGTCAAACAAGCTAAACAAGGGCTTCAATTAAATTGTTGATAAATAAATAAATAAATAAATTTTGATAAATAATAATTATAAAAGCTGTTTTTTATATAAAATTTCCTAAAATAAACCAACTTCAGTTACAAATCGCAACCGTGACTACAAATTGGGAAACTACTGTGAGATTGTCTATGCAAACAGCCGGACAGCGAACACAAGAGCTAATAATAGTACTATAAATAATAGTACTATAAATATCTCCATACAACTAATCAGAATTAAGTTAGGTCTATTTCGAGTAAATATTTTTTTTTTTAAAACGTGGAAATTCGGAGGCAAATAAAAAAATTAGGCGTTTATTCTATAAAAGGGAGATCCCCGGAAGGGACGACAGGGTGCTTAACTCGCTGCTGCCTTCTGCCCCTCCGCTCACTCCCAGCTCCGCCTCCGCCACATCGTGTCGGTGATCCCGACCAGAAGGACGCGATGCTGCATCCAGGCATGTAACAGGATGCCCTCTTGCTTTATTCTCGGTCTTCCAGTCAAAGATTGGATGTTGGAGGTCGCCCTAGTGGAAGGTAATTACTGCTCAAAATTGAGTTTTTGTTCACTCTGTAGAGATGATTCAGCTTCGTGGTTTTGTTCATTTTATCCGAGCATGATTGCGTTCTTGATGTTGTGCTCTTTGATAAGATTCATTCGTTTTAATTGCCTCTGTCGGTGTCTGGAGGTGGAAAGGTTATGAATCACCGAACTTGGGAAGGGGGCTTGCTTTTCTCTGGTTGAATGTCGAGTTGTGGTTGATTTTTTAAAATCGATACTAATCGTGGAGATTATTTTGTCTTTCTGCAGGTGATTGATTATTCTCTATATCGGCCTGGAAAAAGATCCCTCCTTGTTTTCTTTGTTACTGAGGTCTTGTCGTTACAGCTGAGCTAGGTTAGACAGCTAGTCGATCTTGCTGTCAGCCTTAATTGTTTGATTGCCCTATCAAGAGAAATGCAGAACAAATTCCGGATTCATGCAGACCCCTCACTCAACCAGGACCATTTTGACCAAATTCCTGATTCATTGCTCCTTCTCATCTTCAACAAGCTTGCTGATGTCCGTTATCTTTGTTGCTGCTTGGCTGTGTCAAAGCGCTTCAATTCCCTTGTTCCCCTTGTTCACGACCTGTACGTCAAGATAGATCGGGTAGTGTCTATTGATGGTGATTGTGATGCTATAAGTCTTTCTTCCTCTAAACCAAGAAACATCTTTGCCCATCTATTAAAGCTCATGTTGTTCCGCATCTTCAAGCCCTTTCATCACCTTCAGAGCACCAATGGTGGAAATAAACCTCTTTTTCCACGAATCTTCCATCATTCCCCTGCTCAAGTCCTCAAGACTTTCACTCAATTGCGCAACCTGAGGATTGAGCTACCAGCTGGTGATGTTGGAACAGAGGATGGGGTCTTCTTGAAGTGGAGAGCAGAGTTCGGAAGCACTCTACAGAATTGTGTGATATTGGGTGGAACCAGGATTGAACCTGGTTCCGATTCAGTAAATTTGGAAGGGTCGCTGGAAGACAATGGGAGCATACCAGAGTCCTTCTATACGAATGGAGCGTTGAAGCTACGTGTCGTTTGGACTATTAGCTCATTGATTGCTGCATCAACAAGGCATTATCTTCTCCATCAGATAGTTAAGGAACACAGAACATTGAAAAGCTTGGTCTTGACAGATGCTGATGGTCAGGGGACATTGACCATGGGAGTGGAACAGCTGAAAGAGTTCAGGGAGAAGCCGTTGGCAGCCTCAGTGTCATCAAACAGGAGTCAGGTACCAGCATCAAATATGAAGCTAAAATATGCTCCATACTTGGAGCTTCCTGAGGGAATGAGGATGCAGGGAGCTACACTTATTGTCATCAAGCCTGCCGGAGAAGGGACTAGCTGTGTTAACAGTGGCAAGAAGGAAACTGAGTCATTAATTTGTGGGGCATTCGATGGGCCATTTCAAGCTGCTGTTACGGCATTAGGGAAGAGACGAACTTACTTGTTGGAGATGAATGGTTTTTAGACTAATTTAATCATTTGGCTTAGTTATCTTCCTATGGCTTGCAGTTGTTTTTATTGTCTATTGATGTGGAACCACTTGCAGAATCCCATTTCTACTGGAATGATATTTCACTTCTGTAGTTGAAGTAGGAATGAATGCAATTCCAATGTTTTATGCTTTTTTGTTTAGTAAGAGCATCTGGTTCCATGGTTTAGTGCATAATATGGACTATCAAGGCGTGAATGTTCATCTCATTGTCATGTATTCGTATACTTTGCTTCATTAAGTTGTACAATGGGTGCAATTACATATCGGAGTGTTGATAAAGATAGTATTAATTACAACCAACATGTCCATAAGTTATATCTCAAAATCTCATTTGTGGAGACCAACCTAGTTTCATATCTGGTCTAATGAAATAATGGTTCAGCCTTTATTGCTTGAAAACTGTTGTCCTGGTTCTCTTGGAGCCTAATTCTGCTTGAACATGGTACAAATAGTTTCTACTAAGAACATGCTACAAATTCTGATTTTGCTAAATGCTAATTTTCTTGCAGCCTGCTTCCCTAAGTTTATCTTTGGTCATTTCTCAATTTGTGATCTGCATAGTCGTTTCATTCTTGCCATGAAAACATATGGATCTCTAGTGACCTGATAAATTATAGTTTAAACAATCTGGAATGTTGTGGTCTAGGGATTTAGTTATGATATCGTTAGATAAACATGTAGCTGTTTTTGGGAAATGTTATTTCCATTGTGATGATTTAGACGATATTCATTTTCTGGAAGAGCTCTTTTGTAAGGGATGAGTTACACACGAAAACTCGTAGATCACTACCTACCTGATGGATAATGACATCTTTCTGGGCAATTTAACCATCTTTTGTAATTCTGTATCGGCTTTTGATACACATTTTGACAACTGCAGCAATCTTCAGACAGAAAAGCTGGATTTGTTTCAATAATGCGATTTATAATATGCTTACTGGTGAAAGGACTAGTACCAGTATTATTATTTGTGCACTAACCAAATCACCCATTCAACATAGAATATTTGCCATTTCTTGATTGGATACAGCAAATAATTCATCTAATACAGTTGTGCTAGCTATGAGTGCTTGTCCACATGTTTATGGATGATTTATGCAATAAAAGTCCACTTTAAACACAACTACTGGCCATGTATACTAATGCTGACTACATAAATTTCTTCTCATTCACGTTACAGGATGGATGCAGACAATCAGGTTGGGTGACAATGCATGGGAAGTCACAGCTTGAAAGGTAAGTACACGCTGACTATTGTTTAACAATGAAAATGAATTGCTCAAAAAGGCCATCCTTTATCTCTGACCTCATCTGCCCACCCTCCTTATCTGCTTGAAAAGGAGAGGTGGATATCTTGCTGGCAGCAATTGATTTATTCTTTTGATATGGTCAGTAGAAGTCCATGTCTGTGAATCAACTTGTGATGTTTGTGCACTTGGTTAGATATTTACAAGAATATGTAATCATTACACAGGAATGTGAATCAAGAACTTGATTTCTTCTTGGTCAACATTTAATAACCTGTATCTTATTATTGTGTCAAGACAAAAGGAAAAAGGTTGGTGGGAACCTAATGCCAATGAGCCAATGCCAATGCCAATGCCAAGGAGAAACATGGAGGCAGTGGACTTTGAAGTCGACTGGCTGCCTATTCCTGATAATTAATTGTGAGTGTACCAATCATATCTACAGGGATGCAGTATTTCATTAGTTTTAGAGGTGTGCCTTGCCAGGCAGGCACTTAGAATAATTCCTCATAAGTTGTTTAAAATTGACTGTAGAATTTTGTTTGTTTGTTTTGCTGCTTCCTTGATTAATCAAGCAGCTTGAGTCAACTAAGATGATATTGTGTATGGAGATTATTAGTTCATATCAAGGTGACCAGAAGACTGATTGAAAGTTGAAACCAAACCTTGAAAAAATATACGATTTGGATACTGCAAAGTTAATGAACTCTCATTTTGCGGCTGCCCCACATTCTCCATGCTGCCTGGTGGCAGGGTTGTGGAAAGGACAGTCCCCACGGGATGAACTAATGGCTAGTGCATGAGATGTTATCAACATGAGGTTTGAGGTTCAAATCCTGATTGATAGCCAGGTTTCTGTCCTCTCCCATGCACTGGTCACTGTTCGGGCTAGCTAGATTAGTCTCCGTGATTTACCTCCTTCGTGTTGGTCCTGAGACGAATTGACGGGGGCGCTGGGGATGAGCGTTTCGTCTTTTACCAATAGAATTGTGAAAAGGACAACATAAATTAGAGAGATGCATGCTACAGAGTTTCTAATCATTCTAGTTGAAGATAAGAGTGGGCAAGTTTCTGGATAGGAATAATGGAGGGTGCACTTGTGTTGTTGTTAAGTTCTATAAATGTATAAATCAATCAAACATTCAGAAATGCCCCCGATTATGATGCGATGAGAGAAAGTAGGACAAACTTTTTAAATAATGAGAATTTAAATTTCATTCATGATACATTATATTTATATGGAGTTTGAAAATTTATGATGTTGGACTGTCTGTTATAAGAATAATAAGCTAGATAGTTGAGCTCTATTAAAAATGTGATCAATATTTATAAATAAGTTTGAACTCCGTCGATTTCGATAAGATTTTTAATAAATAAATTTAAGAAGTAAATAAATAATATTGAATAGCTCATTTACACCTTTAAAATGATGCATTTAAGTTTTTTTTTAAAAAAAATATGAATAGGGCATATTGTTTTTTAGGATCGTATACTTCACTTTCACTAATATCTAAATCACATACTATAATATTATATTTATCAAATTACACATCTCATTATTCCCATAATGATATGCAGCTATTTTTACAACTAATGTCTATCTAATGGTACCCATATTTATTAAAAACTGTCACAAAATTATTTAAAAATATTTTTACAAAGGTAGAGGCATTTTAGAAATGAAAAAGAGAAAGAAATGTGAAAAAATGCACCATTTAGACATTTCTCAAATTCAAATGCATAATTAAGGATGAAAAAAAATCATAATAATGATTAGTTGAGTTGACAAAACCTCTTATGATGATAAGAATTAAAATCATACAAATATAGAGGCTCGTTAGTGTAAATTTTGGCATGTTGTCCAAATTTGAAAAGTAGAATATTGGCGTCTTGACCTTGCTCTTATTGTCCAACAAGGGATTCTAATTTCTAAGTAGGAGGTTAAAAAATTTATGACGTCAATCATTTATTAGGATTTATCTTGGCTTTTTTATTTATTTAGATAGTCGGTGGAAATTTTTCATAGAGTCGGATCGATCATCTCTAGGATTAGACAAATTATAAGAGTTGGATACCTGAATTAAAAAAACTGAGAGATGATGGGTGACGGGTGTTTATGATCACTTATTTTTTTATAAAAAAAACTGAGTGATGATGTGTTATTGTATTTTATTTAGGTCCCAATATATGATACAAGAGGTTGAGAATATAGCTCCGGGGCTATGGTGCAATAGTAAGAGATAGTACAGACTCTTACGCAACGAAGGTTTAAATCTCATCCAATGCACATTCACTACAAAAAAAAAACGCAAATAATGATGGAAATTTTCATCACTATTCCGTCGTTATATGTTCATAACGATGGAATAATGACTGAATCATGGTCGTCGTAAAAATTTGGATCGTAAATGGTTTTTTCTAACGGAAATAATATTTCGTCGTTAAACAATAACGGAAATAATGAATCCATCACTAGTTTGGGATCGATGATTAACGACGGAAACTAAGATTCTGTCGTTAATCGCCGACGAAAACCATGATTTCCGTCGCTATTTCCATTACTATGATTATCGACGGAATAGTAGTTTTCGTCGATTATTAACGACGGAATCCACGATTCAATCTCTATTTCCCTTACGGTGATTACCGATAGAATTATGATTTCCATCAGTAATTAACGATGGAATCCACGATTCCGTCGCTATTTCCCTTTCGGTGATTACTTATGGAATAGTGATTTTCGTCGGTAATTAACGACGGAATCCACGATTTCGTCATTAATTATCGACGAAAACCACGATTCTATTGGTAATCACCGACGGAATTATGATTTCCATCGCTATTGTCGGTAATCACCGACGAAATTATGGTTTCCATCGCTATTTATCGTAAGGAAACACTCTTCCGTATCGAAATATAACGGCAGAATTATTGTTTCTATCGTTAAATAGCAATAGAAACCATAATTCCGTCGCTAAATATAAAAAAAACTTGCAGAATCTTTTTTGTATTCCGAATGTACCCTCAGATCAATAACAATCATCACAAACGATAACGATACATAATCCATACACAAACTAAACAAACATCACAATTCATACACAAACTAAACAACACAATCACATACACAAAATTCATACACAAACTAATACAATCACATCCAAATCCAATAGATATGCGCAAACAAACTAAATATCCAATATCCAAATCATACACAGACTATCCAAATCCAATAGATATAAAAACAAATCTAATACATCCATACCATAATGAAAATCCCCTACAAAGACATCCATATACAATCCTATGAGGTAGTACTATTATATCCTACATATAGTAAAATATGATAGATTATAATCAGAATGATGCAATAAAAATGTAATATATGTATAACTAAAAAATTATAATATATAACTAATTTTACATGTAAAAAAAAAATACCTGAATCATATTTTTGATGTCAGATGGTGATTATGATGATGAATATATCAATAGGGAGTTCTAAGAAAATATAATATAATTAGAAATTAACAGATTATTATATCAAAATTGAATAAATATATTTTGCATGATTTGTGTGATAAAGCAAAAAAAATTAAATTGTAGTTGAACAAACCTCAGAATGAGCTAATCAATAGGTTCCCGGGGATCTTGAGTCTCCTATGACTCAAAACGACGTTGTGATGCAGTCCATTGAGCAATGATTGCTCACATCTCGGTCATGGCAGCAGCATCTCTTGCCTCCCGAGCGGCTATTCTCCGCTCATGATCGGCCATCCTTTGCTCCACTATGTCCAGTTGATTCCATAGTTTTAGATTTTCTTTTCTTAATAATTGCACCTCAGTAGAAGTAGAAGAAGAAGAACTAGGATGACCCATAAGAGTCCTCAAACGATCAAATATCACTTTGACCTGGAAGCCAAGGTCATAGAGGGAGGAGTTCTTTGTCTTTCTACTAACAACATCATAATAAATCTCATTTATTCCCTGGGTGAATAGATCCTATGACTCCCTTCCCTTTACTGGTGATTGAGATGTCTGAGCCACTCTATTTATCATTTCCTCCTATGTGAAAAAAAGTAAATAATTAATATATTG
The DNA here is from genome assembly GCA_038050645.1 of Hedychium gardnerianum. Lineage (NCBI taxonomy): Eukaryota > Viridiplantae > Streptophyta > Magnoliopsida > Zingiberales > Zingiberaceae > Hedychium > Hedychium gardnerianum. Next base: position 2,389,489 of record JBBUKS010000029.1, read on the forward strand.
CACACAATTACTAAAGCTAATCACGGTTAAATGTAATAAAATTAATAATCTTACGTGTATGACCCGAGATCGAGGATTGATAAATGTGTCATCTTTTTTCTTATGAGTTTTGATAAAGACCTCCAAACAAGTGGATTGTCGATCTAGAGAACATTCCTACATACACAAAATAGTTGGGACAAAATTATACAAGTTTGGTAATAAATTAAAATTTATTTATATAACTTTAAATTAAACTCACCAAATCCATGTCATGCTCTACAATAGATCGAGATCCAAAAGTATGCTGAGCGGATCCGATGATCGGGCCACCTAGCTCTCTATTTCTATTTGCTCAAACTGCTGCAGAATTTGATTACCACTCTTCTATTGCTCAGGTGGACGTCCATGCACTTCAAATCTCCTCTGATACATACCCTGACCTCATGCCCTTCCTTCTCATAGTGTATAATAGGTCTTTGTACAATGTGACACAATAAATATTCCAAGTGGTTGTAAATTGTGCCTCCTGTCCTTCCTCCCAAGTATATTTTTTCTGCAATAATAGTTTGAAAAATTAGTATACTAAAGGATAAATATGTGATACAATACCAAACATATTTAATTTACTTACCACAAATTCCTTATAGTAGAAATATTTCATCTCCTGGTCTACATGCCTCCATGTAGTACTAGAAATACATACTTGCTCCTTAAATTTTCTGGTGATGTATGCGCTATCCTATGGTCATCCGGAGTAAACCTGCATGAAAAATATTTTAGGTATGAGAAATATGTTATAAATAAAGTAATATAAGAATTGAAATTATTAATAACAAAAATACTTATGAATCCCCAATAACCCTCAACACAGTATGGCCATGGGGTGACACTACCTGGTCTTCCATCCTAATATATGCAAAATAACATTACAACACATCATAATATTATTACTAACACGATAATATCTGCAAAAAAAAAGAAGATGAAACTATAACTTACTTAACGAACAATAATGCTAATATTTATTCATCATTATAATTTGAATCATGAATATTAACAGTTTCTAAGTCCTCATCGCTAGCCTCTGTTAGTTCAATAAGCTTCTCACTACTGGACATCTCTCCATCATCTATCTCCTTGTAAATCACATTGACATCTACAAATAATTGAGATGTGGATTGAAGTTGTGAATCAACTTCATGTCTCTCCACTTCATCATTCTGAGATGCATCATGATTTTGAGCAGTAATGGTGTTCGACATTTCTATGGTTGAGTGAGGCTCAATGTAAAATTAGATTTACATGCAACATTATAAGTTACTGATCATACATTCCATAATTCATTCAGCTCGGCAATCAGAGGTTATAGGAAAACATCTCTCTTTTCTTTGGGATTGCTTGGACCAGGAATAAGCATAGTAAGGAACATGAATTCATCTTTCATGCACATCCATGGAGGTAAGTTATATAGTATTAATATAACTGACCAAGATGAATATTGCTATCTCAACTGACCAAAAGGATGAAATTCATTTGTGGAAAGTCCCAATCTCACATTATGTGATTCCATTGCAAAGGAGAAAAATATAATATCAAGATGTTTCCATGCAGGGAAGTCACAAGGATGACACATTATACCTCCTTCATGCACATGCTCTTGATGCCATCTCATGTGGCAAACTATTGCGGCAGATGCATACAAGCATTGAAGTCTAGAAGTTAAAGGGAAGTAATACATAACTTTCCATGCAATATTTTTCTTCTTCTTCCCTAGTATGCAACTACAATTCTTATAACGAGGGTGAGTACAAATTCTGCATTCAATCAATTTAATATATTCATTCTAAAATATTATGTAGTTGTTTATATAACAATCAATCTTCTTTACAAGCAAACCTAAACCCCTAACCAATTTCTTTGTACTATAGAAGCTATCAGTCATTGTGTAATTAGCAGGGAGTAACTCTAATATCAATTGACACATGTCATCATAACATCTTTATGAAAAATGATGTTCTGCTTTCATGTTTAATAACCTTGCAGTAGCTGATAGTTGAGAATGACCAGAAGGAATGTCTTCCCATACTTCTCTTTCACTAGCCTTTAACACGTCATATTCAAGTGTTGATATTTCATCTATAATTGAATGATCAATTGCATGAAGGATTGGTGAAAGCGCTCATGATTTTATCACGTTTTTTGTAAACTCAAGTTAAAACAGCGAAAATAAAGAATACAAATAAATACAGCTAACATGTTTATTTTACTTGGTTCACAACCCAGCGGTTGCTAGTCCAAGGCCCGCACCCATTGAGTGCTTTCGTTGGGCAATCCACTAAAAATATCTCCTTCTCCGAATAGAGATTCAGAGACGGAGATTCGTCTTTACAATAATAGGGACCAATAACACGTTTACCGACCCTTAAAAAAAATCACGTACAGAAATAGACGAACACAAGTAAACAAATTATACCAACATGTAAAGATGATCCGAAGTTGAGCGTCTATGTCAGAGCAGCGTTTCGGCATCGTAGTAGATTTTTGGAGCAGCTCGGAAGTCATTTGATCGTTTAGAATTGTTGTACAATGTTGTTGGTCGACAATGCCTATATAAGCTGATCCAGGCACCTGGATTGAGGCTGATGTGGCGACCTCTCGACGAAGCTCTTCCATCAACTCTTATCCTGATCCAGGTGCCTCAATTCCTTTAAGGCACCTGGATGCTGACGTGTGTCAGCCAATCAATTACTGCCACCTCATACTACCGTTGATCTAGACTCAGGGAGCCTCAATACCATTAAGGCACCTGTATCCGCTTAGGGCACCTGGATCCCTTTCAAGCATTTGGATCAACTATTTCCATAATTCAACTCCCGCATCACATAGTTAGCATAGAACAATAATAATAATATTAAAGTGCAAAAGAGTCAGTCCAATATGGACTGTCTGGTCTTGACTTTTAAGTTTTCAGTGAAACCAAAGGTCAGACCGACACATACTGTTCTCTTAACGGGAAATGTGTCCCCACCTATTCCTCTCAGGGAAATTTACCTGTTTGCCAAACATCTGTTTGGATTTTTTCTCAGCATCCGATCTTGACCTTCGGGACTCCTCACTAGACGTTCGATTCTCGACCCATCTAGACTTTTGCTTGGTGTTTTCGACCCCCAGGGCTTCCTGCCTAGTATTCTCGACCCCTTGGACTTCTGCCCGACATCCTCGATCTACTTAGACTTCTGCCTAGTCTCATTGACCAAGACTTTCTTGCCCAGTCCACACCGACTAGGACTTCCTTGCCCAGTTCACTTGACCATGATTTCTTTGTCCAGTCCAACCGAACATGATTTCTTTGCCTAGCCTCAACTAAGACTTTCTTATTGAGCTACCTGCATACTTAGTCAAGCTCATTAGAATAACAATAAGTCTTAACTTTGAACCTTTGCCAACATCAAAACTAGGTTCGATTATTTGGTGCTCTCAGCATTAACAATCTCCTCTTTTTTGATTTATGACAATCTGATTCAAAATTAAGAAAAAACTTATAACACCTTAAGTAAACAATTTTCAAAATCCTTTTACAAAACTCCCTTTAACTTAACCTCCCCTCCTGAAGTTAATGTCCTTGAGGTTTTGAAAATATTTAAATTTTTTTGAAATTTTTTAATTCATTCTCTCCCCTTTTGATATACATCAAAAACCAATGAGTGAAAAATATTACCAAATAGTAAAAATATTTCCATGCAATTAGAAGTATGTGGAACTATTTTTAAATAATAGTTAAATGCAAAACACTTAGAAATTTTCAAATACATAGAATGTTTTAAAAATATTTTGAAGTTTAAATGCTAAATTTTTTAAATGGACTTTCAAAAAATATGTGAAGTGAGAAACATGAATTTGTTAAATAGAGTTGTCAAAGTAGAGTTTTCAAAGAAATTTTTAAAGTATAGAATTTTTAAAGTATATAATTCAAACATGCTGTTTTTAAACGAAATAATTTTAAAACATGCTCCCAGAAATAAAACTCTATCTCTATGAAGTTTTTGAAAGCATACCCATTTTTCAAACATATTTTAGAATTTTAAAAATAATCTACTTAAATTTTTCATGTTTCCCCTTTTGACATATATAAAAAACATTTATTAGAAAAAAAAATACGCATTTGTGAAAGAACACCTAAAAACTTTAAAAAATAGATATTTTGAAAACTTTTCCGAAAGATAATTATTGAAAAGCACACTTTGATAGATAGTTTCAAGTTTTAGGGTTTCGAAAGCATGATAGAATATTCAAAAAATATTTCTAAGTACTCAAAACATTTTATCATTATTTTTTAAGTACTCGAAGATACTTAGAAAAACAAAACACATTTTCTTTTTCAAAATATTGAAAGTAAGAATTAATTTTTCAAAAAAAAAAATCAAGCATACTTAAATAATTAAACCAAAAAATATTTAAGCAAGATTAATTATGTCCTTATAGGACAAGCATGCGTGTTATTCTTTTTACTTTTATCATTTTTATCAATTAAATTTCAACAAAAAATATATTAGGATTTGAATCTTTGAGATTTGTATTCCTCAAATAATCTTTAAGATTATCTTGATTAATTAATTCATTCTTTAATTTTAAATTATTTAATTTCATTAAATTTGTATTGTCCAAATTAATATTATCTTGATTACTCAAATTCTGAATTAAAGTCCAAACATGCGTCTCCTTATATTTTCGGATCAATTGAATTAGATTTGATAATTAAATTTGGATTAATTAGAATTTTTATTTGGATTAATTAGAAGTTTTTAGGTTGAATTGTTTAGATTAATTAATTTGATTTCAGATTTAATTGATTAAGTTAATTACGTTTAAGTAATTAGTTTAGATTTAATTAATTGAATTAGATTTATTAATTTCAGATTAATTAATTAGATTAAGTAAATTTTAGATTAAGTGTTAATTGATTAAGTTTTAACTATATTAATTAAATGAGCTTTAATTGGAATATATTAATTTCGGATTAATTAATTAGATTAAGTAAATGAATTTGGTTAATTAAGTTTTGTTTGAATTAATTAATTTAGATTAATTAAAGTGAATTTCGAATTTATTTTAGTTAATCAGATTAATTAATTAAGTTAGATTAATTAAATAAATATTGGATTTATTTTCGTTAATTAGATTAATTAAGTTAGATTAATTAACTGAATTTCAGATTTATTTTTAATTAAGTTTTATTTGAATTAATTAGATTAATTAATTTAGGTTTATTAAATGAATTTCAGATTTATTTTAGTTAATTAGACTAATTAAATGAATTTTACTTAATTAAGTGTTAATTGAGTTAAATTAATTAAGTTTTAATTTAATTAAGTTGGATCAATGGATCAATCAAATTGAATTTATTGAACCTAACATCTCACTCATTTCTAGATTATCAATCAGTGTACCTTATAGATTTTGTGAGATGGTTAATAATTTATTTGAATTTTGAAAAGGGTTGTTTGATTTTGTGTTAGATCAAAACTTAGCTTTAGGTCCTACAAGTTGATATTTTTAGCATAAGCTTCTAGACTATGGTGAATCACAAAGGATATCATTAAAGTAACTGCGTGCCTAAGATAAAGCTTCATTAAAATAATCAACCCACATAACTTAATACTAGGTTTTGGTTTAACTAGCTCATGTCTGACTGAGGTAGTTTTAGCTAGATCCACTAAATTGATTGCACCAGATAGAACACATATGATTCAACCTAGACATGCTTTCAACAAAGCTTCCTTAGCCTACTATCATCTCAATCTTTTCCGATACTAGGTTGTCAAAATTAATCAATCCTTTTAAACCATTCTAAATTAAGCAAAAATAAACTAAGCATGCAAGGAAAACAGTAAATCAATCAAACATATATCTCAAGAAAAGATTATTTTTCTATTGGCTCTCCTTGGGTCATAATCTCAATAAGGTATATCTAAGTAATGGATTTGATCCTTGGGTATCTATTAGTGATTTGGTCCAATTTGATTAATCAAGCTAGTTTTAGGGACCCGTGCTTGTACTTCGTTTCTAGGATTTTGATTTACAATTGATAAATAAGATTTAAATTATGTTTTAGCCTTATATCCAAGTCCTGATCGATTGTATATGACCCTTTGAGTTTCAAGTATCATATCAAGGTACTTGGAACCCGAAGTGAATCGTTCCAACGATTCTTTAAGTTCTTCGACTTGAGTTTTTAAAGTAGAATTTTCTTCCTCAAGTTGTTGGACTTGAGTTGAAGTTCCACTTTGAACTTGCTCAGTCGAAGAGCTTGAGTTAGTCTCCTCCTTAAGGGTTATTACCTCCTTTTGGAGTGACTTGACCCGAACATTAGACTTGGCTAACTTACGAATCAAATAAGAAATCATGTTATATAACTTTTCAACTAAAGCAGGACTTACAGCGGGGTTGGAACCTTCTAAACCGGATACGGATCCGTGGTTTGATTTGGACTCGGCTTCAGATTCGATCTCAGACTCGAGTTCGATTTCGGCTATGTGAGCTTGTACCGATAGTGCCAATAAGCTTGCTTGAGTTTGTTCTTCTTCATCCAACTCTTCCGATGACTCAAACCATGTTGCTTTCAAGGCCTTCCTTCTTCTTTGCTTTTTGGTTTCCTTTATGTTCGAGCATTCCAACTTGTAATGTCCTTTCTTATTGCACTCGTAGCAGGTCACTTTTGACTTGGGCTTCGCGGTTCAATTCGGACCCGTTTGCTTGTTTTTTTATTGGATCATCCTCTTCTTCTTAAGCATTTTCTGAACTAGGTTGACTAGTTCGGAGGTGATTTCCTCATCGTCTTCTGAATCTGATTCGTCTTCGGACTCGAGCTTGAATCGGACTGGTACTTTGGCTCCTTTGTCTTGATTTTTCCTGCAAACAAGGTAATACCTTTCACGACCGGGCATGCATTAATCTGTTCGTGTAACACAAATTCGAAAAATAATTCATCTAATCAAATAATTGAAAGATCCTTAGAAACCTTATAAGCAACTACCATAAATGTCCATAAGATATTCCTAGGAAAGACTTGTAGCGTATACCTTATAATATCGCGATTTTCCACTTTATGTCCGATCGAGTTGAGTCCGCTGAGCAGATCTTTGATCCAGGCATGAGCGTGTAGTTGACTTGCTGACTCGCTTTCCTGTATTTTAAAATTATACAGTTTATTCAAAATTAAATCCCTTTTTGATACCTTGGTGTTGAAAGTCCCTTCGTGTAGTTCGATCAGATTCTCCCATAGATCCTTGGCGCTTTTGAAGGGTCTGACTCTATTCAACTCTTCTTTGGTTAAGCCACATTGTAGGGTCTGAGTGGCTTTAGCATCCGCCTCGATCTTCCTCTTAGTGGCGTTGTCCCACTTATCGTAGACGAGGGATTCTCCATCTTCAGTGGGGATAGTGAATTCAGTTTGGATTACTATCCACATTTTCACCTGGGTCTTCAGATGGTACTCCATCCGGCCCTTTCAGTAGCTGAAATATTAGCCAGAGTAAAGAGGCGGGTGTGCGATACTGTAGCCTTCTTGATGAGCTATTGAAAAAACTTGCAAGAAAAAAAAATAAAAGAATATCCCAAGACTTAGTCTTGGATTAGCAATGCTTGAAGAATAGTGTACTCGAAAAAAAATATCGCTCGAGTAGTGTTGCACCAACTTCGAGAAATCTACGAAAAATCGAAATATTTGTCAGAAAAGGTAATTGCACCAATTCTGACTTATGGTGAAAAATAAAAAACGAAAAATCAAAAAAAAAAGCATAAGAAAAAAATTGCTCGACTGGTAGTTGTACCAATTTAGAGTGACCCGCTCTAATACCAATTGTAGGATAGGAGAAGCGCTAGGGGGTGAATAGCACGCGTCATTTTTTCACTTTTTTAGAAACTCAAGATTAAGCAGCGAAAATATGATAAAACAGAATAAACAATGCTAAGACACTTTGATTTTACTTGGTTTACAGTCCGGCGACTACTAGTCCAATGCCCACACTTATTGAGTGCTTTTGTTGGGCAATCTACTAAAAAGTCTTCTTCTCTGAATAAAAATTCGGAGATGGAGACTCGTCTTTTACAAAAGTTGAGAACGGTAACATGTTTACCGACCTATGAAAATTGCGTACAAAAAGACAAGCGCAATTAAAAAAAAGTATACCGACAGACTTCAATTTGAAGTTGAGCGTCGATGTCGGAGCAGTGTTTCGATGTCGTAGCATAATTTCGGAGCAGCACGAAAGTCGTTTGAACGTTGAGAATTGGTGTCCGAAAGTTGTTGGTCGACGCTGCCTATATAGGTTGATT
>JBBUKS010000029.1:2397904-2418526 GCA_038050645.1 Hedychium gardnerianum
CCTCCTCATCAGTATGATGATGCTGTTGCACTTACAACTTATGTTAAGCTTAATTACACTAAACATATTGTCTAACTTAACGTTACTCAAATATCAAAACTATATGCAAAGTGGCAAAAAGGCAAAATGCTCATCCGAGTGCCTCCCCCGTCAGTTCGTCTCAGGACCAATACGAAGGAGGTAAATCATGAAGACTAATTTACTAGCTCAAGTAATGAACAGTGCATAGAAGAAGATAGGAACCTGACTATCAAAACTATATGCAAACATATGCTAAGGCACGATCGCACTAACAAAATATTCATTTACATCAGATACAATTCAAAAATAAGAAAACCAAATGTTAAGTCTTTAACATAAAGGGACGAGCAACTTAACTTATACCTGAATTCTAGACTCTGGTAGAAACCTACGTACAAACTTTGACCTTTTTAATCTTAAATGTTCTTGTGTTTATTTTAAAAGCTTTTGGAGATATTTTTGACAAAATTTTAGAATGAATGCAACTGTTAAGGACATTTTTTTAATTATTTTTGTCCATAGAATTTTTTTTTCTTTGTTGTTCTAAAAATGCCTTCACAATACATTAATTAGAGTGAGATTAGAGTTGATTCTCTTTTTACTTCATTTATAATCATTAAAGAGATCTTAGCTTCTAAGGGATTCTGAAAGTTTTTTTTATTTTCATGTGAGTAAATCTATATATTATCTAGATTTATTTGTATCATCACGCTCTCTATATCTTATGTTCTCTGGAATAAATTAAAAAGCTCCCGAGATAATAATATAATGATTGAATCCTTCAATGAATAATCAAGAAATTTATGATTTAATTCTAATTTTTTTTCTTTAATGAGAAACGAACCTAAGAATGTTGACCATTTGAATAAACTTTTATTAATATTTCTCGATTTATCTTAATAATTAATGAAAAAAATTCATAAACTCAAATCAATCACCATAGTACTAGTCAATGAAACTAACTGAATTTATTATTTTCTAGAATAAATTATAAAGACTTATTTGTATGATAAGCTCTCTAGCTTATGTTCTCTAAGATAAATTACAAAGATTAATTTTATTACTTTAGTGATTAATATGATTAATCATATTATATTCTAGGGATAATTAATCTTATCCTATAAAAAAATTTCATCGACCGTTAAAATAAATCAAAAAACACTAATAAAAACTCATTCAAATAACTAATATTTTTGAATTCATTTTTAACAAAAAAAAATCCTATAATATATCGCAATTAAAATTTTAACATTAAATTTGTTGATTATCTATTAAAGAACCTACTCATTCCATCATTACTCCAAAACATCTTTAGTAATTAATATATTTCTACCGAGAGAAATAGCACCTAATCTACAATATTTGAAATCATTTCATTAACTTGATTTACCTGAAAGGCCGGAACAGATTAGCATGTCCCTAGTAACAATTTTGATTTTGAAGTATCTTGTTCAAAGTACAGAATGGTAATATCTATGGTCAAGAAGAACCGGTTTTCCATGATTATAGAAATTTCGATAACAATATTCCTCCCATGGATTTGTTACCAAAATTACAAGAGTATAAAACCTGAAACGCAGAAGCTTTCAATTGTCGTTTCAGAATGGCTGCAGCAATAGAAACACACTAGAAGTGGATACCAAATGATGTAAAGGAGTGACGGTTGCCTCACTTCCGACTGTTGTCTACCCTCGAATGTGACTACCAAATAATGTTGTCGAAAATGAAATATCAGGAATTGCAACAGCATTTCAACCTAAATGGAGTTGAAGCAATTTTGATGAGATGAAAACGAAACTTATCCAGTGGATTGACAGATGCGGACTGGTCGATGAGGTTTAGGAGCTGCAATAAATAGAATATTTAGAGAGCATCAGTATGATAACGTCAATAGGATAAAGTGGTATGAACAAGTAATCATTATAACGACAAAAAGCAAGCAGGACAATTTTGTGCCTATAAAAATCATGATACCAAATAGTGAAAGATGCACTACATGTTAGATGTGAAAAAGAAAAAATGAATCTTCTTTCAAATATGTACACACTTGGATTGAGAATCTATCCAATGGTTATTTATCTAGCCCACCCCATAATCTCAAAGAACAAAAGTTCATAGATCAGTTAATTAGATAGGAAATGACTATCAGAAATCACATCCAATTCTGTTAAACCGAGGTCCAGTGTTCCAGGATTTCAATTATAACATCGATAAATACAGACAAAATTATTCAAAAAGTTATTGGGTTCACATAATATATAATTATTGATTGATGCAACAAAGTTAATTGTCAAAAGAGATTCAAATAAATCATATATGGACAATATTAAATAAGAAAAATATATTGGTGGGAGTTACCATTTGGATTTCCTTGTTCATAGAAACATCTAAAAAGAGCAACAGCCTCATCTGCCATAACTTCTCCTTTACATTCAAAGCCCTTAACCGGTAAAGCACCTCTACGAGTTAAGAGAACTATGAGCTTGATTTAACAAAACTTGAAAATGATTTACTCCAAAACAAAGGGGGAAAATGAAAATTATGGCTACGAAATACTCATGGAAGGTAAATTATAGAGAAATAGACACAGGTTTATCAAGGAGCACCAAGACATGCTTAATTACTTCAATGACCTATTAAACAAGCCAAGAAATATAAAGTCGATACATACTACATAGATGAGAAGTTTCACTGCAACATACATTTTTCCTTTTTTGTTTTGTTAAATTCTCATATCTCTATGTCCAAAGAAGCTTCAAACCATTGGGATGGCAGAAAGCCACATACATGAGAACAACAACAACAACCAAGCTTTATCCCACTATGTGGGGTCGGCTAAAATCACATACATGAGAAGCCTAAGAAAATTACTTTTTCATCAAAAATAAGAAAAGAGAGTAAGCAGGGGCTCAAAACAAAAGAAAGCACTAGGCAGACTTGTAATTAACCTTGCAAGTCCCTCTCACCCTCTATACAAGAGATATAGATTTGTCATGGAATTTGGCCAAATGATGTTTAAATTTCATTGTATCTTTAAGGGGGGAAAAAAGGATCAATTCAAAAGTAAACCTTGGCAATGTCTCAGTGATCTCATGAAGGGATAAAATAGATCCACATCCTCCGAACTTGTCATTAGCACAGCCATAAAATACTTTCCTTATGCCTATATGAAAGCCATTAAGAGGAACAAATAACAGTGAAGTAACTGAAAGTACAAAAATCCAAATAGGGTAGCTTTAGCGAACCAAGAATGGACAAGGCTGTTGCACACATGATGCATGGTTCACAGGTAACATAAAGATCACATTCCGACAATCTATCTGCAACTTCCAATTGATCAAAACCAATATTTTGCCACTCTTCAAGCAAAGTATCAATAGCTTCCATTTCTGCATGTCTAGTAGCCTGAACATACAAGGGAAAAAGACCAGTATCAACGTTCATCCAATACAAGGCATACGAAAATATTTTAAGCCTTTAGCCATGTTGAGTTGGACAAGTGAAATTTGTATAATGGCAATTAACTAATAATTGTAAGGATGGAACATAACACTGACAAACTTTGCAGGATAACAGCAAACTACTTGTTTCACTTCCCTACGGAGAAACAATTCCAATGAGGAATACATGACTAGCATAGAAGAGTGACAAGTATATAGGAAAGAATCCTAAAAAATAGAGTTGGACTAGTACTTTTTCTCCATTTTCTTTAGCCAAAAAAAGGAGTGGGAAAGAAAAGGTAAAGAAATCATATTCTTCTAGTGTTTTTCTCTGTATTACTTCCATTTGATTTGGGTGAAAATTTTGTTTTCAGAAATAATAGCGCTCGAACTCATACTTGAAAAAATAATTATTTCAAATCTACTTTTTAATTTATGGTAGAGTTTTCCTAGTTACTTTGGAGGAAGGAAAGAGGAAGAGAAACTTAAATTTTAAAATTTTATTTTTTTAATATATATATATTTAAAATTAAAAAATTTCTTCCTCTTTCCGTTCCTCCCTCCAAAAGTAACATTGAAAACTCTACTTCTTACTTTCCCACCAAGGAAACTAAAATAAGGAAAATATTTTTCAATCCTTTTCATATGAGTTTATTCTCTATCCTCTTTTTTTCCTTAACTGTTTCCTTCCATAGAAGAAAACAGAACCTAAAAGACTATGATGGGATTGGTGCCAGTAAAAATTGATCAGCAAAGTATACAAACAGGTTTAGTTCATTTTGTTACACTTGGCCATTAAAAACCGTGAGTAAACTTCTAAGTGATGCAAAACAGGCAGAAATCTTGACTACTACAAGCAGTGTCTGTCACTTTCTTTAAAGACCTACTCAACAAAACTATTTTCACAAGTACACAACTAATTTAATGATTTATGGGAATCCAAGATCCAATGTAAGATCTTTGTCCATGCCAACAAACAAGTTCTTAGTAGAATCAAGCTTCTCCTAGTAAGATGGTTCTAATTCTTTTCTAAAATAAATTTTCACAAAATAAAACCTATCGAGAGTGAAAGATCCAATCAGGAATTAAATTGGTAGCCATATGATGTCGACTCAACATTTATCATACGATTTATGCTATGATATGTTTGAGATACTTAGATTTTGTAAAGAGCATTAAGCATTTATTTGCCCAAAGAGTTCAGTAGTGACTAGCTGAATTTAATTTCACATCCATAAGGCAAAATTTTCTTCACCAATGCTGCTATTCGTATAACTAAAAACGAATGCTGCTATTTATCCAGCTTCCACATATTTTGCATATCTTGGGCAGAGATAAAAATAGGGAGAGGATGTGTTTCTGATTGACAAATAAATTGCCATGGTATGGAAATAATGCATAGGCGTAGATTAACCTCTTACACATCAAGATATACATGATCAGGAGTGAAGGTATCAATTAGGTAGCAAATGGAATTCACTAAATTAGTTAATTACACATGTTAAAGATGTGAAGGGTCAATGATTGTACATTTTGATTATTGAGGGTTATCAATGAAAGGGGGAGGGAGCAAATATAGCAATTTTTTGTTAAGATGAACAACTGGAAGTAACTAATAAAGTTTCAAAACAAATTAATTTGTAATCCTTGACAGGATATTGGCATGCAACACGTTTGTCTGATGATACTACAAACAGTAAAAGGCTTGTAAGAACTCTAGGTAATGGATGTAGCTTCTGGAACACTTGTGGCACCTTTTAACTCAAATAAAATTTGAAAGGACATGAAACTCCATATCAGATTTGAATTACAATTTCAGTAAATGTAGCAAGCTAGCGAAATCAATCAGAGAAAAAGGAAACAAAAGAAAAGGAGTAGAATAGATCTGAGACATACATTCCTTGTTGCAGAGGTATGGTTGCTACCTGAAGAGATAACTTTTCCATCCTTCACTATAACACACCTAATGGAACAAAAATTGTAAATAACATAACAGGGTGCCTAAAACAACTGGTATTTCAAGTAAATGTTATCATGGTTATGATGTTACATTGCAACTCGTGATGAAGAAAAGTAAATGAAAGTGGCTTGTTCATCTAATATTGAGATGATAAAATTGGAATACATCCAAAACTATCCAAGGAACAACGATAGTACTCAACATTAGACTATCCAGAAATTGGAAAAAATACACAAATGTATCCAAGGAACAACAATTATAGTCAACATCAGCTGCCTCAACATGTGGCTGTACAAAAAAGAAGTGTAAAGGTGCAACAAGAAAAGCCCCTACAATCACAAAAGCTTTTAGAATCATGACTTATTTACATTAACAATTGCACCCTACCTTAATATATTGTGAGCTCCAGAAAACAAGTCTAACAAGACACACAGTCTGGCACAAAATTTAAAAACACACAATGCCACCTTAACAATTAAAAGCAGATTTATCCTTTGTATATGATGACAAGGCTCCAGTTTGGACACTAGCCTTAAAAATCTGACCAGAGAACAAAATGGTGCTAACTTCAAGTGCATGATCTTTTTAAGTGAAACAATCCGTCAACAATAATTAGTAGAATTTCCTAAGGAACAGTCCAAGTAAAAATGACCAGAGAACTTATTGGATATCTAACACAATCATGACATAAATCACTACTAATAAAGGGAAATGATAATTGATAACATGATGAACCATCCACCGAGTTAAAAGAATTAAAAGGTAAACAAACATCACACAGAGAAACACTATACTTACCCAACTGGAACTTCTAGCTTTTCAAGTGCAAGCCTAGCCTGATGAATTAAGAGAACCAAAAAAAATGAGCTTCATATTTGTAGTTTGAGAAAAAGTAGGCCGATAAGATAGCAAAAAATATTCAGTCACTCATAATAGCACTTAAGTCTTTCTTGTGGTGTTTTTGCCAGATTGAGAGGACCGGAAAATGGATGAATGATCGAGTCGATGGATATTGTTTAATCTATTCTTCCACTCATTCATTGAGATAAATGAATGAATGGAATGACTAGTTTATTCCTCCATCTATTTGCCCATTCAGTTGAAGGATAACTAAAATTGAAATAATAATAATAATAACCTCCTCTCCGTATCTCCTTTCTGGTCTTCTCTCATTTCATCCAACCAACTTCCAAATATTCCCAACTCTCTTTCAATTTGTAAACAGAAACATTTAATTAGTTTGAAAATAATTTGTGCAGCCTTGTGACATATGATGTAATCTGGAAACTAATCAATGATTAACAACTAAAACAATAAGTGAAGGTAAGACCATTCCGCTGTGGTTGAATTTCATACAGCCGCATGCACCAAATAAATTTCTGGGCTGAAACAAAATAAGTTCTGCAAAATATAGAAAACACAACTCTATCAAGCATGTACCAACTTATCAGTTTTAGGCTCCGCTTGTTTTGTGTAACATGTTTTCTTAAGAAATATTTTTCATTTTCCAGTCTTTGGTACAATGTAAAAGATGGTCAATGAAAATATGAGAATTTTGGAGGCAAATGAGTGAGTGGAAATCATTTTCCTCCCCCAATGGGCAACCCTCTGCTCTAATTACCCTTCTCTGCATTCCACTCTCTACCATTGTCTGTAAGGCCTCCAATCTCATCCTTGAATCCTTCGATGTCGTACATGAGCCTTCCACCAACTAATCTTATCCTTCATTAGTTCATGTAAATAAGTGGCTAAATATTGTTTCATTTATACTTCCACTTGTTTCCTGCAAGAATTGTTAAATATTGTTCCAAGGATGTTTAAATATTGTTTAATCATACTTCTACTTGTTTACTTAAAGGATATGGATGAGTGACAATATATGTGACCTGCATGACTTGTCCAGCCAGTGCGCTAAGCTCACTTGGTTGGAACACCTAGATCATTCATACCCACCCAATCGTGCTTGCCTAATCTGCCTAAAACAAGCAATCCTTCCTTGGTCGTTTAGTCCACTCGGTCACCCACCTGCTTAGACCAACAGTCGACCAACCTGATTGGACTCATCAAACTAGCAGATGCAACTGATCTAGCTTACTCAACCCATCCAAGGTAAACAGGCTCTTAGCCATCTCCAACAAAGACAAATCCCTCCTCTGCCCTTCACCCTCATCCATGAGTCCTCCACCCTTATTGGAGAAAGGGGAAAATATTTCCTCTCTATGCGAAACAAACGATGCATTAAGAGTGTGACTTAAACACATAGGAAAACTATGTGCGCAAAGAAAAATGGTAGAAATGTAAATAAACTAGGAGATTATTAGGATAAATACATTGCAGAAATGGAAAATCTAACCTGTCTTCTTGATATTATTTAAGGACCTTAGAAGTTTTAGACAATGTGAAATGAAGAAATTAACCAATGTTGTCGACAAAGTCGAGCATTGTGAATTGTTGTTGATTATAAGATGAAATAAAATAAAATAAAATTGAGGATAAAATAGTATGTAAAAAATAATATGATCTGCACCTCCTATGTCCACCCAAAGTGAGTGAATTGGAATTAATAAATCATAATCTTTAAACTTCAACTTATTCAGCCTGATTCATCCATTCTTCCATGGAAGAATGGATACATGAGTTCATGTGTCCTCTCATTCATCCATACTTCGACTTATCCGTCCAATCAACCATCTAGTGGAGAATCTTTTTTGGAGCTATGGGCGGTTATGTTATGTTGGCTTGAGATGCATTCTTGTTCAGAAAAGGAATAAGTTACAAACACACATTCAAGTACAAAACTATATTTGTCGGCACGACTAAATGTATCATTCTAGTTATCCATTAATGGTGATATTGTATCGCATGGACAAATGTTACTATTTCCATGTTGACAAGGTTTCAAATGGTACCAACCAAGACATGGTCAATCTTAGCTGACATCATCCAAAGCCAACAATGACAGGAAGATTCTCTTGCCATATCTCACCCTTTGATTCCAATCATCAATGGTAAAAGGAGCAAAGAGGTGAAGAGTAGAAGCACCAATTAATGGTACTTGGCCCCAATAGGAAGATTTTCTTTCCATGGCTAATACTTCAATTTTGTGTGTCAATCATAGGGGAAGGAGATGAAAAACTAACAAGTGAGGGGAAGGGAAGAGAAAATGCACCAACCGGAGCACAAGCAGTAGCAAAGAAGAGTGCCAAGAAGAGTGATAAAAACATCAGAGAAACCAAGATATATCCATATCTTGTACCTATACTCATTCGAATTTCAAATGTTTACAAGGTTATGCTTATGGACATGAGAAGAAATTAATTCAAATATTAGATATCTTGGAAGAACTATTTTATATGTAATTAGAAAATTATAAGATTAAGCTTAGTAGCATGCTATAAGAATCACTGCTCCCAATACACTCATTTTGATATTAGAAAGGTATATTCGTTAATTGAAATGCTTCTTATATTTTTGTAACTTTGCACTTAAATTTTCATCCAATTGATTTTATAATTCGTATAGGCTTATATTTTGTAGTAAACAAGCTTGGTGGTAAACAAGCTAAATAAAAGGAAAGTATAGAACCAAAAATCATTTGTGTTCATCTAGGTGTGCTTTAAAGAGTGACAAAGCATGCCAATTGTCGACAAGGTACTGAAAATGTCATGTTCTGATTAACAATTGAAACTTTGACACCTAACAATATTTTAAACCTTGGATACAAAAAAATGAAGCATAAAAAGTGAAATTTATGTTGAACAACTAAATTGACGTCAATGCAAACACTCATTCACATGAGAGCAGGTTAAAGCATATAGAACATAACCTTGTAGGTATACAATCTTGATAAATGTATCCATAAAAGAACTTATAGAAAAAGAAACAATCATAGAGTTCATGATTTTAATAATACAATAAAGAATGAACTAATCAAGAGAAGATTAGGGCCACTGCTCACAAGATAAATCGAAGGACAATCAAATTTCATCTTATGAAACATAATTTTCATGCAGGGGAAGTGTGATTGTAAGCTAGAAACAGAATTTTTCTTCAAACACCTGATCCACATTCAAACTTATGTCTTGAAAATATATATATATATATATATATGGTAATATTTTCCTTTCTCACAATGATCAACTAACCTGCAATTTCTTGGAAACAAAATGTAAAAGATAAAGAAGGATATAATAGATCTCAAAAGGAAACAATATATGAGCAATTTCAAATTACATCTCAGAAAGATGAATATATTTTTAAAGAATTAAGATAACCTGCTCAAGGGCAAGCTCCATGAATCTCAGTTCAGCTAGGGAATATCCAGTTTCCTGTGCCATCTGACAGCAAAACGTGGCATTGTAATTCACAGAAAACAAGATTTAAAAAAGCTTCAATAACCTTCAACTTAAGCAAGGAAAATATTCTAGAATCCCAATGACCTAAAACATTTTTACTGAAATATAATTTAGATGATATAGTAGGGGATAGAGTTCAATGGCGTAAAAGGATCCATATAGCCGACCCCACATAGTGGGATAAGGCTCGGTTGTTGTTGTTGTTGTTGTTTCTTGTTCTATGGAGGTAGAGATGGTCAAGTGCGAACTGATCTAGGATTAACAGTCAGTCTGAGTTTTATATGTTGTTATTGTAAAGCATAACATAGAACACATGGGCCAATGGACAAATATGAAAATTCTAGAAGCTGGAAAAGATATTGTTGGAATAGATAATTTTAGTGCAAGTCATCTTGTTCACAAACAGGGTCAAAGCTTGACGATTCTTTTCTTTTCTCCAAACCTGTTGCTATATTTAAAGATTTAAGCTATCAAACACATTGCCAAAGATATTGTCCAGTTATAGAAATAATAGGATTAGGAAACAGATCATACTAAAAGAAGAAAATTAGTAAAGTATGTGGATGTTTATTTTTCTGTAGCATTGGGTTTATTCAATTATATTCTCCTGAGTCTCTAATTAATTCTTTGTAGATAAATCTCATGCTAGGAGATATAGGACAGCTTCTAGATCTACTATGGGCTTGGATATCCCCTGCAGAAGATGATCAAAATATTCTGAGGTTCTCTCCTTAACCCAGACAGATATTTTGAGTGTTATAGTTTTATTCTTAATAAGATATTGCTTGCTGCTCAGGCCTAATGGAGACCCTGAACTGATTCGCTTTGGAGCACATGTAGTTCTGGTTCTTCGTAATCTACTTGATGATGACATGAAGGAGGCCTTCAAGGAGAAGCTGATGGTTGTTGGTGATCTCATACTTCATATGTAAGTTTGTATATGCTCTTACATCTATGTAGATTTTATAAATTAGGATGCTGCTGTGCTGCTTTAACGGAACCCATCACCTTCTCCACTAGATTGAGCACCATGACCTCCACAAACAGCCTATGGAATTACCTTAGGATGATCTCTACACATATGTTGTATTTGACCCGTGCCGTATTTCAACTTGGGCTTGGATCCATATGCGAATTGATTTCTGGAGAACTTGGTTTCTGTTATTGTTCCTGAGTTTTGGACTTATCCTTTAAAGAGACGTTGCTAATTGAACCTCTTCTAATTTTTTTGATGACCTTAGTGAGGAACAAGGCTAATCATTTCATGATTGTTTGCATAAACAATTAACCAAATTGTCCTAAACTTGCATGTAATAACAGGTATGCTATGTTTTTATTTTCTAAACAACACGAGGAATTGGTTGGAATATATGCCTCTCAGCTTGCCCGTCACCTTTGTGTGGATCTCTTTGTCCAAATGATGGAGCTCAGGTTAAATAGCAGGTAATTCTGAAAGTTACATAACTTAGTTACATTTAAGTTCATGATCATCCTTTAGTGCGCTAAGGATTATGATTTGGTTACTGGAACTTGTAGATTATCTGCTTATCCTTTCAGTGATACAACCTATTTATTTGTCAGGATAAAATGTACAAGTCATGTGGCATTTTTCTAAACCTCAAGTGACTTAGTTGTAGCTTTGTTTTTAGTAATTCAATAGCTTTGTGCCTTCTGATTTTCTACATTATTTGCTTATTATTTTTGTATGGAAGGAGCTAAACTCTCATATTCCAATGTAAAAATAATGATAATGATGAATTCTTGCAGTCACAAGCATCATGCTGATCCTCAGTCATTTCAGATGAAAATAAATGAATTTGTCATCTTTTCTGAAGGCAGTGTGTTTATTTATTTCCTTTAAGTAACTGATGAAAGAATTGTACCGATGTCAGCAATACTTTTCTCGTTAGTACTAATTGTTATAATCTTTTAAAAATTGCTAGGCTCTTTATATATTTTTTAAAGCAACCAATAAAAGGATAATAATGATGTTGAGATTAATTTCTCATTTGGGTTAATTGTTATAATCTTGAAAATTGCTAACCTTTTTTCCTTAATAAAATCTCCTTAGTATCATTTTCCTTTCAAATTTAGACATAGTCAAAGAAAGAGGAAAAATAGTGTGGTAGTTATATAGGGGCTGTCCTGGGGATACGTCTCCTCCATTTGTGTCTATTGTCTCCTATGCCAACATATTCTGTTTGATTCATCCATGTGTGACATAAAATGTATGATCTAAGATTGAATTTATTATTTACAACCATTTTTTTAAACAATAATTGTACATATATGCGGGTCTGCTGTGACCTGAATGTGTCTCATTATTTCTATGTTTATTTCTTCTCTCTCTCTCTCTTTCCTGTCGTCCACTTATTAGCTGCTATATGTTTTTGTCATGCACTACTTGAACCATTGATGGACATTAATGTTTTTTTTCAGAGTAATTTTTTCCTCACCTTTTTCTTTGTTGATTTTGTTTTTCTGTATTTAGTTTACTGACCCTTCTTCAATATTTTTTTCCTCACTTTTTTTTTTCTGAAAGCGTTCACGTCAAGTATAAGATCTTTCTATTGGGTATGGAATATCTGCCTTTCTCGTCGGAAGATGGTTCAAAAGCTTGTTTTGAGGAGATTATAGAGAAGTGAGGCCACAAAAAACATTATTATTGTGCAAGTTATTTTATGCTACAAAAACGAGCTCACAACATCTTGTACATTTAATTATTATGGCAGGGTACTTTTGAGATCACGGGAAACAAAACCTAATAAATATGATGGCAAATTGTCTGATGTTGTGGAACAGCTTCGTCTGCAATCTCTTCAAAAAGCTACTGTTATTCAGTGGCTCTGTTTCTCTCCACCTTCTACCATACGATATTTTGAGATGATCAATGCAAAGCTTCTTACAAGGGCTTTATTGCATAGGTAATCTTTATCTGTCACAAATCAAGCCTTCACTAGTTGAGCTCATTGTTTTGTCTTTGTCAAGAATTTGTTGAGTATATTTTCAGAACATAGACATGCACTAAGATGCATTTAGGATTTAAAAGTACTATATTTGACTTTGACATTATTTTTTCTTCTTCAGCAACATACTGTTCAGGGAGTTTGCATTAATATCCTTGTCAAGAGTTCCTAAGTTGCCTATAGGACCACATATGTTACTCAGTTTCTTGGCTGAACCACTGAAACAGCCTGAAGAAACTCTACTTTCTCTTGAAGAAAATGATGTCAGTGAGAACCTGGAAGAGTTTAAAGATTGGGTATGTTTGCTCACTTATTATCCTTTGACATTGCCTATGCCAATAATTATTATTTCTGTCATGACACTAAAATTGGTGTCAAATTACAATCAGCGTGAGTATTATGCATGTGATGCAACCTATCGGAATTGGCTTAAATTTGAACTTGAGAATGGAGCTATTCCACCTTCTGAGATTTCTTCAGAAGAAAAGGATAGAGCCATTGCTGCAGCAGTAGAAACACTAAATACGTCATTGTCACTTTTACTAAGTAAGTATATCCCATGCACATTTTCAAGTCTGCTGCTTAGCTACATGCATGATGTGCTTATTCTCAATGATATGAATATGTTCATTTCTTGATTATCATTGACTAAACTTGCTTTGCAATTACCTTTACGGTGATTTGAGTGTTTGAAAGTGAAAACTATTTGAGTAGTTGGCCGACAAGTCTTAGAAAGAAAAAGTGCTCCCATTTGCTGGAAGATTGTTGAGCGATTCCATGCGAAGCCAATGAGACAGTGGATTCATGACAAGGCTGTGATGATGGATTTGCAGTTCAAGCAGTGAATGAGTCAGCATATGAGGTGCAACAAGATGCGAAGTGAGGTGGTCCAGGGATTCAATGGTGCAGACTTAGAGCAGGGGTTGACACTATGGGGTTTGCTGGTAGACAAAATGTTTTAGGAGTGCAATGAAACTTTAATGAAGTTTTAATTTGGTTTAATCAATCCTACAATCACAATCCAATCTGATCTGACATTGACTACTGCTTGGCAAGCTTTTAAATTGGATTGAATCATAGGATCAGGTAATTCTACGGTCCAGGATTTGATATTGACTCCTTTGTTAAGCCCATCTTTCCCTGTCAGCATAAGTCATAACTCGATTCCCACTTCATTTTGTTTTTTTTTTGATCAAATCGTCTAACTCTTTTACTTTTTATGTTGGTTGTTTTTTATGAGTGCTTCTTCCTTGTATGATTTGGGAGAAGTGATACGAGTAAATGACAATGGCATTTGATGTGTGCTACTAAAGGGAGTTTATTCCTGAACATTGATCATCTCAGCAGAAAGAGATTAAAATGTTCTTTTACAGCAGAAAATTGAGATTGACTTGTGGATAAGTTTTTTTCTATCTATTTAGCCTCAGGTGATCAGGTTCATTTCCTTGCATTCTAAAACCCTTGTTTGTTGGAATGAAATTGATGAGCAAACATTTGCACTTGTTGGGTAAATGTTAACAATATGGACTTGGCAACGGGTGGCAGGAAAACTGGTCATTCAGTAGATACAGTGGACTCTAGTGGATCTATTTGACATGTAATGGATGGGGAATTGGGTGATTGCTCATTTATATACCATACTCAAAAGAGCTAACCGACAAATCAATTTTCATTACCCAAACACCATCTGAGCTACATTTTTGTCCTGATTTTTCATTAATCAACAATAGGTAGAAAAGAAAAGGGAGGACCCTGAGGAGTTTGACGAAGAAATCCTCAAATGACTTTTCCAGTGGCTATATTCTCGTGGACAATGCCATGCAGATGATTGGTAGCAGAATTTTGACTAGGGAATCAACGTTGGATTCAATCAATCCTACCTGAAATCAAGCTAGGCACTGATGAATTGGGTTCACACTGATGAAACTGCTATACATCCAGCGATCTATATGAGATTGACTGATTACAGCAAACTGTAGTCTTGTTTTCTCTGAAATCCTAGTGACATTTACACACTTTACTCTGTCTCAGACTCTTAAAACATTTCACAAGGTGTGATTGGTTCTGTCCTCACCCACAACATTGAGGGGTTGCTATGGAATTTATTAGTACGAGACAAAAAGTAAAGAAAATGACTGGTGACTTTTGAAATTCAGATTGTTGGTTTAAATTCTCTATAGGTTAGAGATTTGTTGGAAGTGTAATATTAGATGCTGTTGCAACATAATGCAGTGGATTTGCCTCTAGCTGAGGATGAAGCGGAAGAAAGTGCAAGAAAATAAATAATTTGCGCATGACTTAACAATCTAATGTTTTAGTGTAAAGCTAGTTGTGGAAGAGATGAACATGACATTGTATGAGGATTATTTGCAAATACTTTGAAATGTGGTAACTTAAATGCCCAAAATTTCTTCTATGCCATTCAGAATTTTCAAAACCAATGAGAAATTTGATTTTACTTCATCTAATATGTTTCTGAAAATTTACTTGGTACATTATTTCTCTAGCAGCTCATATATATCATAAAGGGACTTATCCTTCTTGCTTTGACTGATAATAAGTAAGCTTTTCTTTCTTGATTTAGGAGGAACCCCTTGGCTGAATGCAGCTCATAGTAGTATGCATGATACTACTGGGAATGTTTATATCGAACTGCATGCTACTGCTATACTCTGTCTGCCTTCCGGTGAATGCATGATCCCTGATGCAACCTCATGTACAACATTGACTAGTGCACTCTACTCATCAGTTAGTGAAGACGATGTGGTAAATCGTGAATTACGGGTATGTTTTTTTTTCTTTTAGGCATTTTGCATTTGTAATCACAATTAAGCACTTAGCTTTGCCATCTTTAGTGGTGTTTATTTAGATTCTTAATAGGATAATTACTTTCCATCTTATTTGCAGTGTAACCTTTATCAGAGAAACCTCATTGGAGTGAAAGAAATGGTCAAAATTGAGTGGAAACCTAAAACAAGACATCATAAATTATTTATTAAAAAAACAGTAAAAACAATCTAAAGTAGGAATCCACTGGACAAATGATTCTCACAACAAAAATCATAATGAAATTTATACAAAGAAGTTTTAAAGATCAAAAGAACAAATGAAAATGAATGTACTTGGAAATTGATGTGAATGAGCTGTTCTTTTAAATCATTTTATAACTTTTACTTGGTATACAGCAGGAGAATGGAGGAGGTAAGTGCAGCTACAATTTATATATCTGAACCTAAATAGTAGGGATCCAGCATTTTTATTGTTGTTGGTTTAACAGGATGAGTGATAAGGGAAATATTTCACACATGGATTTCAGTAGTGTCTTTTAAAATCATTTCTGGATTTGTCTGCTCAATTCCGCAGATAAAGAATTCTGAATCTGATTGGCATGATTTTTGTCACGTGCTGTTACTTGACTTGAAACAGTCTAGGTGTATTTTATTGGCATGGATAATGTGGCGCGTGATTCTATTCTGCCACCCAATTTCTAGTCTTTTCCTTGTTTCTAACTTGTGATATAAGTTTTCAGGTCAATGTTGCAATTTCTTCAAGTGACAACTACTGTGTTGAAATTGTACTTCGCTGCTTGGCTGTGGATGGTGATGGGCTTGGATTTCATGAAGCTAATGATGGTGGTCTTCTTGCCACTATCATGGCTGCTGGTTTCAAAGGTATTGGTATCATAATCCATTTAATATGCACTATTGTTCTTATTATCTTGTGAGAAGGTCAATAATCCATCTACCAGGTGAGCTTAACCGGTTTCAACCTGGAGTTAGAATGGAGATATTTCGGCTTGATGCTTGGTATTTCAAGGAAGATTTATTGATAAACCCCGCTAATTACATAGTGAAAGGGCTTAATCGTAGGTGCTGTATACCAGAAATTATTCTTCGTTGTATGCAGGTTAATTAGAATCTCAACCTTGATACTTCTTTATTTCTGTGCTATCTGTGTTCCTTGACATACTCCACGGTGTTAGAAGTCTTTATTGGTCCTTTTTTGTTCACCAATAGGTGTCAGTTTCTCTTGCTGAAACGGGCAATTTAAAAGATCATCGTGATGCACTTGTAGAATTAGTTGCTTCTTCGGAATATGGAATCCTTCATTTGTTTAGTCATCACCAGTTACAGGTATTGCCCTCAGCATTCTACGTGAATGAACAAATCATTATAGTTTGAGTTCTACACCATGAATATTTATTTGAACTGTTCTTGGGTATCACTGCCAGCTCCCCAACAAAACATGCAACAAAAGAAATTAACTGGACATATATTTTTCAGGAATTTTTATTGATTGAAAGGGAATGCTCACTACACACAATGGAGAATGAAGAAGAGTTGTCTGTCATTAATTCTCAACAAGAATGATGGTAATTTTTGGTAAGCTTTGATTCCCTAGTTATATTTTCTTTCATTATCTATCTTTCATCTCTTGTATCCATATAGTTGCTTCTCCATTTCTCAAAATTATGCACGTATTTGTTAGATATTTACTGGTTTAATTTTTTTTGATTGATTGTCTTTCTTTGAATTGTTTCTGGTGTGTTCAAATCATACATTGTCCAAGTTATCTAGTTTAACTTTATTGCTATTAATTAAATTCAAAATTCCTAGCTGTTTGTGCATAATTTGGCAAGTGCTATTCCAATTCCACCCTCTTTTACTCACGTTTCACAAAAAATATAATCTTTTAGTCATATGATTATAGTTGGCAGGACTCTCTGGTGAGGGATTGGAAATTTCTTTATTCAATTTTCAAAAATAAGTACCAAGAATATGTTCGTTGGCACTTCTCTTTGATACATTGGTTGTATGCTAACATCTTATTAACAGTGAATTTTCCTTCCCATTTAATATAGGCATTTATGTAGAAGTTAGGATTTATATTGGTAGGCACAATGCGCAAGCAGAAGTTGGAACTACTTTAGCACATGTTTGATAGTATATTCAAAGAGTTCAATTTAAGAATATATTTTCTTATACCTATGTCAGCTAAATATTGTCCATGTCAATTTCTTTCTGATGGTGATATTCTAGGACTTTTGCAGCATGTATAATTCTTCTGTTTTTGTTCTTTGCTGTAGTTGAGTAGAGCAAATGATATTTTTGTTTGACAGATTAGAACAGTGGACGTTTTAACTCAAAACTAGGCATTTGAAGGTGAAAAGTGGTGAGATTAGGCAAATGAAAGGCTTATGAAGAATGGAGCAGGATCGCAAGTCTGAACAGATTCTGATTCTTATAATTTAATGTAGTCTCAACTTGATTTTTCGACTTGCAATGTTCATAGATCATTGGAGAAGAGTGTGTATGATGTTTCAGAAATTAGTTTACTAAAAGAGGGGAATATGGATGGGCTTTGCAAGTTGTGTCAACATCAATGTTATCCTGTGGATGATCTTGCAATCAGACTATGGATCATCTCGGCTTTTGTAAATGCTGTCACAATTAGGAACAAAGATGCATTTAGTTTTTTTGCATTGTGTTCATAGGAAGTTTATCTGGATATGATATGATTGTTTAGCTATTTGTGTCGTAATATTTTTGTATAATATTTGTGCCGACTCATAGGAGTCTCCACACCTGTGCCTAGGCTGAGGGAATCGATTTATCTCATTTACCGCTTATTGGTGAATGTACGTCTCCAAGTAAGATTTAATGTTCCTTACAGGAATATCCAGTGCACTAAATTTCCGTAACTACAGTCTCGAAGAAAGAAGAGTCGAATAATATTAAATTTATTATATGCGATCTTACTTTACATTTTAGCAGACTGTTTTTCTGATTTGAATTTGTATATTTTTTCAAAAAAAATACAAAAAAGTATAATGAAAAAAATATATGAGAAGTTGACACTCTTTCCAGATGGTCTAGGAGTTTATTCAATAATGCGAGCAAGAATTAGCGTTTTGAAGGGAACTTTTTACTGTAACAAAGCTACTGTTTTGAGGCCTATAGATTTCTTGTTTGGTCTAATCCATCACCATTCTTAACACTACTTTGGAAGACAGCACAAAATATACAATCCGAATTCTTGAGCAAGAACATCCAAGGGGGCGTTATCTTGAGGATGCAAAGATCCTTGAGTGCGGTGAGACAATAGCTTCCTGCACAAACTTCTTGGGATTGTTAGGATCGCGTGCCCATCGGATCTCACTCATGTTCGGGGTCTCCACAAACAGCATGGTGAATTCACCAACCTTCTCAGCTTTGCCTCTCTTGCCAGCCCTGAGCACCAGATTGTTCTTGTGGTAAGAGAATATTCCATCAGTGAGGCGAATGATGTCGCCGAGCTCAAAGGTCTCGCACTCACTTTCCCACATCTGGAAGTGAACTGATGCAGTCTCGTCAGCTACTAATGCCAGGCAAGTCATCTCTTTCCCATCCTGAGCAATGCTGCCTTTCTCCAGCAGTATAAATTGTGTGTTGACAGTGTTGGTTGCTGCAGGAACTATGTCCTTCAAGTGTATTGTCCTTGTCATGTGTATGTAATAATCTGCAAGGGAGCAAAAACATTGACTAGGGTATTATTACCTAAGATACAAATTACAAGGTTTTTTTTAATTAACAACTTAGAAAGCTTACAACTCTTCATATAATGTGATTTGCTCGAGTGTTTAACTAGTTTTTTTTTAGATATTTCATTGAACTAGCAGGAAGCCATTAAAACATGAATCACAAATGATCACTAAGTTACCGTGTGTAAACCAAGTGTATAAGGAAAGGTATAAAAGACAAACACATACAAAGGACCAGGACAATGAAAAGAAATAGGATGGAGCAGTCAAACTATGATTTAGCATAGGATTATTCAATCAAAAAAACATGTAAATTTAGTACCAAGAAAGCTAAGGTTATTATTAGACAAAATGTAATAGAAATTCATGTTCATGAAAATTACTAATGCTACTTCCCAAACTGGATGTTTTTGTCAAACTTATGATGCTTAGATCAGACATTAGATGAGAATATGTATCTACGAATAATCTAGATAATAAGTTAACAACAGTTGGTACTAAAAGAAAATAAATCTTTTATTTGAACTTCATCAAAGGCATGTTTCAAATCCTTTATTCTATGGCATAGCCTCGTTGAATTTGCATTGATACAAGAGTAAATATAGTCTAAATTATGATGCCACTGAAATTAATGAAAGATAAAACTGATTCTTACAGGCATTTAACTAAAAAGCACAACAAATGCGATACTGCATGACAAAGCAGAGAGTGAGAGACCTTGTCTCCTTCAATCTCTAATCACTTGCAAATTGATACAACTATTATGGAAATGCCGCAATTTGTAGCAATTAAATTGAAAGCATCTACTCATACAAACAAAATAAAATAACAATCTTTTTAACATTTTACAAGGCTAATGAATCTCAGAAGAATTCTAAAGACTTTACCGAGAAAGTGTAATTAATCTACCGTCAATAAAAAAATTCTTTAGCAAAGAAAACAGATTTAAATTCTACCCCACTCCTCTTCTTCAGCCTCTGCTGTAGAACGATCCAAAGAGGGATAGGTCGCAAACGAACATCGATTTCGGCGGCTGATATGAAAGCCCGCACCTTTTCAATTCAAGAACAAGTGTCAGTAAGCGAAAATAGAAGATGAAATCCAAGAAGGAAAAAAAAAAGTAGCAAAAGCAGCCCGAGAAAAAAAAATGCAAAACACGATCTAAACCCCAAAAAAAACATCGCCGGACTCGCTAAAACAACTCCAGGGCATAATACTCGGGCATGAGATCTAAAAGGAGTTACCAGAGAGAATGAGATGCGACGCGAGATCAAATCGGCGAATTAGGGCTTCGATCCTTCCGAACAAAGATGATGGAGAGAGAAACAAATCTGACGTTTTCGGCTCTGTTCGCGCCTCC
>JBBUKS010000029.1:2418626-2437381 GCA_038050645.1 Hedychium gardnerianum
CAATGGCGTAAAAGGATCCATATAGCCGACCCCACATAGTGGGATAAGGCTCGGTTGTTGTTGTTGTTGTTGTATAATTTAGATGCATAAGCAACATAATTTGCTTGAAATATGAACTATGCAATCGAACAACTCATAGTATATTTTAATATATGAACTTTGCCCGACAAGAGCCTACATAACAAATGATCCTCCCTATCTGAATCACATAACAACTAAGTCACCCTGAATCGACTAGTCTAGACCATCTTAATCACTCAAACCATCATGCCTAGCCCGTCCAATATGCATGGCACCTAAATTGACCGACTAAATATTTTGGTCCTCCTGACCCGACTAGATTAATTGACTCATCTAGACCGTCCAACCCATTCAGACCATTTGACCCGCCTGAGTCACCCAACCTAATTGGCCCACTAAGCTCAGCCCCAAAACGTCCAGCTCATTTGGAGCATCTAAGCCGACTAACCCGCTAGGCTCAATCAAAATGTCCAACCCAATTGGATCATTCATACCATTCTACTTGCTAACCTGCCCAACCTACCCCAAGCACTCACTAGTTTCGGGCTCGCAAGTTTAGCGCTAGGACTTGAGGATAAGATTTGATGCTCATGAGTTGGTTAGGAGGGTCGCTAAGGCTTTAGAATCAAAGATGGGCATTGTTTAAAAGAATAATGGATGGATATTCAATGTAGCAATAAAAATAACTAAACTTGTTGAAAAAGAAAAATATTATAAGAACGAAAGATGATTCAATACAAGGGATCTTACCCCTATTAATAGACCAGTTCTTTGTAAAAAATGACTTGATTGCTAAAAAAACTAGCAAACTCTCTAAATAAATGTAAATGACTTTCTTTTAAGAATTTCAAATTCTAGAATTTTCTATACTCCACTCTGACTATTGTGATCCTCCCTTATCAAAGATAACTTGACATAGAGAACTCGACTATGTCAATTAGGGGAACAAAATGATTTGTCAAGTCTTGGGATGCCTAGCATAGGTACAAAACAAGCAATCAAGAGGTGCCTTAATAAGAGATGGTTCTAACACCTCTTGTTGGATCTTAGCGAACGTTGTATAGTAGTTCCTCTTTTGTGATCCATGTATCTTCTATGTTTGGGAGTAGTTTCTAGTGGACTAAGTATTTTTATGCTTCCATGAGAAACTTGTACTATCTATGTGTCGGTGATGAAGGAGGAAGACGGAGTTAGAGTGGCAAAAGTACCACATGTGAACAAATCAAAAGATAAAAAAGGGTCTAATTATAAAATATTAGATCCTCTATACTGAAAATTGAACTAATATTTAATTTATGTGGTACCTCAATAATATAAGCAATAGGACCGATTTTCTCACATTATGAAAAGCACTAGTGGTGCAAGCATAATGTTTCTTGTGGGAGTTTTTAAAAAACCGTTTAATGCGGATGTAGATAACAATGTAGTCTCCTATACTATATTACTTTTGTCTAGGAAATACATCTTTATGAATTTCCTAAAGATCATTACTCAATGCAATTTTCAATTAATATCAATATATACATCTCAAATATGCTTAGAAAAGATTTAAGTTGACTCAAAAAGGTGGAAAGTGATAAGTAAGAAAACTTGTCCAAAATATGGGTGGGTTATGGTCTTGTCTTTTCTAAAACGTATCATGAGATCCTAGCGCATAATTCTAATATTAAAAAGTCCCTATGTAATGTTCGAGGAATACGTAGATGTCTTCCCTTAAATAGATCACCGTCCTTAATTACAAAACCAACCAAGTTATGATGATTTCCATCTCGGATATCTTGAATCTCAAAGTCATAACATGTAAGGTACTCATCGTTTAGGCATTCAAATTCTATTGCAGTAGTTTTCATCTTGTGTAGTGTGGCTACAACTCGATTCAATGCGTCAGCTGGCTTGTTATCTTTCCTTAATTGGAGTTTTAAGATAAAAGCATATTCTTGGAAGAACTCAACTCATCTAACATGTTTGGAGCTCAATTTTGTTTGTGATTAGACGTAATTAAGTGCCTTAGAGTCTAAGTGTAATATAAATTTGTTTGATAATAAGTAGTACCACCAAAGCACCAATGCCTTAGAGCTTAGATAATAGCATAAAATCCTTTATCAGATGTGGAATAACATGTTGATTCTAATTGAATTTCTTGCTAAATAAGGCAATGGTGTACCCTTCTTGCTAAAGTACCTCCAATTTCTATCCTAAATGCATCACATGCACCCTCATTTTAAAAACCAGAATGTCTAAGGAACACCCTAAGGACGAAGACTTAGTCATCCTTTCTTTAATTTCTTGAATGTTATAGAGACCCAAGTGAAACTCCCGAAGTTCCTAATAAAATGTTTATAAAAGGTCACAAAGCTGTTAAAGATTTTAACCTCCTGAAGGGTATGGGGTTTTGTTCAACCATTGATTGTTCTAATTTTGTCAAGATCTATTGAAATGCCCTTTGCAGAAATAATAAACCCAAGGAAGAAAATCTGAGTTTATAAGAAGAAGCACTTAAAGGTTGACAAATAGCTACTCAATCTGAAGGATCTCAAGAACTAAACGGATGTGTCTAGGTTGATGTTATACACTTTATTGTAAATCAAGATGTTATCAAAATACAATATTAAAAAAAAACTTATATACAATTTTAAAACTTGATTCATTTTACCATGAATGTGCCTAGGACATCTGAGAGCCTAAAGGTATAACTATCTATTCGTATAATCTATTCTGTGTTTTAAAAGCAATTTTTCACTCATCACCTACTCTAATATGAATTCTGATGATGCCCACTATCAAGGTTTAAAATCTCGACCGCGATGGACTCGTCGCGCGAGCCCCGCGGCCGCGGCGGACTCGTCGCGCGAGCCCCGCGACCACGGCGGACTCGTTGCGCAAGCTCCTCGACCGCAGCGGACTCGTCGGCGAGCCCTGAGGCCACGGCGGACTCGTCGTGCGACGCCTCTGAGGCCGATGGCGGGGCTCGCACGACGCCTCTGAGGCCGACCGTGAGCCTTGAAACCTCAGGTGTGCTGGTGCCGGTTTCGGTGTGCGAGCGGAACGGTACGTTTCGCCTGTACCGGACGGTTCAGCACGAGATTTTAGTCACTGGTTAAAATACATGTAGTTCTATAAGATTGCATAAAAACTGTCCCTTGAGGATCTTGAAATTTCCATCACATTACAATGCATGTAGCTTCATTGACTAAATAATTTAATATATTTATTATTCGCTGCGCATATTCATTTTATACTTTAGAACTTACTATTCACAACCTATTAAATAAAAAGCAAATGGCATGCTCGAAATCCAATTGATTGCAATAGATTTCAGTTCCAAGCTTAAAAGTTAATTCTTAAAGTTGATTGGCTAACCACCTATTCCAAAAAGTCAAACATCAAGTTATGTATTTATATCATCAAAACTCTCCCTTCATGTGTAGGTGAGTACCTGACTTGAGTGTCTCAAGCCCAACACATGAGACAATTAAATCTTTGTTTTGGCACAGGTGGGATTCAAATCCCTAATCTCCTATTCCAATTAAATTTAATTCATGTTCCGACTGAATTTCTTTTATCACTCCAGAAGCCCCAAGTTATCAGGAAAGACAAATCTATATATTTATATTGCTAACATTAATTTTTTGTAAAGTCAAAATGATCCTACAAGGTATGCTTCAAATTCAGAAAAGAACTCATGTCACTTGAAAAATATTCACACTGCCAGATCATGCTATAGTGAAGGTTGTTTTTGTTTCTGTTTAAATAAACCTACCAGCTTAGCTTAGTTGTAATTTATCACTGAATCTATTCCATAGGAAATGTATGAATCTCTATTACACAAAATGAATTAGAAAACAGGACAATATATTGGAGCACAGCTTGTGTTTTGCCTTCAACTATTAAAAAGATTTTCTTTAAGAGAAGGCCTTAGCTCTCATTGCATTGCTTAGGGGGAAATCGTCAAACACCGTAACAAATGAACCTAATATCAAAATCCTATTGTAGTTCTCATGTCAATCATCTTAAGGGTAATATAAAGGAATTGAAAGAGAATTGTCAAAGTAAAAAAGAAAAACACATAATTTGATAAAAGTGAAGAATGAGAACCGCCACAACTATAATTCATCCAAAGAACCTGCAATTTTCAAGCAGCATTAGAAATACCGATATGAAACCCATATTGGCATGTATCTAGCAAAGGGACATAAAATATCTATATTATCAAGTAGAGATGTTACTGCATAATCATTTCAAATTGCGTCAATAATGCACTCCATAAAAAGAAAGCAAATGTAAACAGGTAGAGTGGATTGTCTGATTCATCTATCAATAGAAATCATAAACTAGAAAACAACCTCATGGAAGCTTGTCATACCTGTGCCAAAGAATATGTCACACCAGTAATTCCAAAAAGTTCAGCTCTCTTGAGAGCCTGTTCAAGATATTTAAGAAAATATAAATATACAAGAATTTCATATTGAGCAAAAGAGAAACATACACTGCAAACAAGCAACCTCTGAGTAAACCCACTGCATATGCTCAGGATCATCAGCATCAAAAGATTTTCCATGATGGACCTATCCAAACAGTATATAAAATAATAGGAATAGAAGCAACAAGCAGAGAAATTTAGAATAATATTACAATACCTCTCCCCATTTGATCAGATGTGCATATTCAATACAATGAGCAGCAGTTCTAGTGGTCTCTGCAAGAGTACATAATGGAAACTTCACTTGTGATGGGAAGAGCCATATGTTGCACTCAAAACAAGGAGTCCTTCCTGGAAAGATAACTCTAGCATGACCCTTAAAACCTTCAGTTCCACCATCTACAATAGGTAGGTTTGATTGTCTCAAGCAAAGGCTTGTCATCTTCATCATACTCTACATTCCATAAAAGACAATGAGATATACAATATCAGATGGAGTATTAAGAAAGGTTAAACAATAAAAATTCATTCTATTGAAATGGCATCTACTCTGCATTGAGTTGAACACGCACAATATCAATATGGCTATAGTGACCACTAAAAGATAAAGTAGCAATCAAATGAGAACTGGATTAGTAAAAACATCATAGCTAAAAAATTGATATTCAAAGGACACTAACTAACACATCTTATTAATACTGATACTCATTTGCAACTAGGCATTTTGTAATCCTTGCACTATTTGTTACTTGTACACGAACACAATCAACATTATAATCCTAACTACAACAACAATAACAAAGGTACTTGTTCGTAATGTTATTATTTGTTACTGGTACACCAACACAATCAACATTGTAATCCTTACCGCCAATAACAATAACAAGTGATGAATCCCAACTACATGGATCTCATCCCAACATTGAACTACATGTAATAAGATTATAAGCATGGATGTTAAGAATTTCACTCATTACTGACAAGTGTATCCTATGTATATTTTGTAAATATTTGTAAATTATCAAATAAACCTTATTTGTGTCTAATTGTCTGGCTTAATTCTTTAAGTCTGAATAATCATTGGCCATTTATCACTGTATCAATTTTTGAAAATTCATACCTAATAATGTCACTAAAAAAAATGGTTAAGCTTGGGTTATAATTGTATGCCAGGCTGTTATTGAGTTACCACCTGATTCTCAAGAATCATGACATTGAGCTGGGTGTGTTTAAAAATCCCAACAAAAGGATATGGTTGTAGCCTTTAAACCTACAAATATACATACAATTTATTCCCAATTTGAGTCTCGTATGAAAATTCATTTTTTTTAACAAATGGAATGTTGCAGCCATGGTTAATTTAAGTAGGCATGGCAATTAGATTGCTTACCAAGGAAGCCACAAGCAATTGAATTTATATAGCTTCGAGCTTCAATTGAATCAAGGCCAAGGACAATTATATTGAAATCATTGTAGAAGCTAAAGTCCTTGTCCTCGATCCTACAGAAATGAGGAGTAATGTTTACTCCATTAATTCTTTTCATAACTCGTTGAGCTGCTACCTCTGCCTTTGACTTCCCAACATCTTGAATTCTATAATATCAAAAACAAATAAGTAGACATAATTGGTAAAGTGCTGATGATTTTATGCAGATAAAGAGGCAAAACAGTTCATAACATAGAGCAAACATTAGATAGGTAATATATGAATTCTTAAACTATAATTACAGAACAAAATTCAGCTTTTTAGAAATAAAGAGGAACTAAGTAAGCTTGCTAAGACCACTGAATGCTCGATGTTCATCTTTTAGCACAATTTGCACAAAAAGATCCTGTTTCTTAAGAACTATGATTACAGAACAAAATTTGGGTTTTCAGAAATGTAGGGGAACTGAATAAGCTTGCTAAGACCACTGAAAGCCCTATGTCCATCTTTTATCACTACTTGCACAATAAGATCATGTTTCTTACTGGTACATGAGTTATTTACAGTAGCTTACTTGCATAATCATGCAAACAAGGAATTAACATTCCTTTGGAACAAACAATTCAATCTTTTCGACGTCAATATGCTTGCATATTCACATATTCTGTGCGTCCAAACTACCAGAGTAGAAGCTTCGGAAAAAGAATGTGAAATGTAAATACAAAGCTGTATTACGAAGTTAAATCAAACACAAACAACATGTTTGCAATAAGGATAAAATTTCAAATGCAAACAAATGAATATTGATAGTATTTGCTTCATCCATCTCATGCACAAAACACCAAACAATTGCTGGACATGGTACAGAAACATCCGCAACTGCTATACATTCTAAACCCAAAACCTGAAGAGGAACTGGCGGTTGAGATTGGAGACCTCAATGGTGTCGATGTCAATGACGTCGATGTTCTTGAACCCGGACAAGGCAAAGTCCTTGAGCAGCTCGCAGCCCAAGCCGCCGGCCCCAACCATGAGCACCCTTACGATGTCTCCAATGTCCTCCCTCAGCTACGGAATTCAGCACACAAAACAGTCACGCCAAACCACAAGAAGGATAACTTGATGCAGATTTTGGGATAACGATACTCACGGTGGGGCTCGGTTCGAAGTCCTGGACGACGATGTTGCCGGGGGATGGCTGAGGAGTTTGTCGACGTCCCTCCACCTACGGGGATCCAAGGAGAGATCCTCCATCCGGCGATCTCCTCGCAGTCTTCGTCAGCTGCTGCCGCCGTCAATTTACGAACTGGAGAGAAAAAAACCCAAAGAAGAGGAAGAAACGTTGGAAAATTGATTTTAAACCGTGTGCGGAGGAGAAATTATATGGACTGGTGACATAATTTAATTTGGATCGGATAAATCAGATTCATCTAAATATAAGAAATCTCAACTATTAATTCAAAAATTTGACATTCAAAATGAAGAGGTATTGTATCTGTTAAGATCATCTAATTTGAATTGAATGGATGAGATTTAATTAAATTTAAAAAAAAATATTCTTTTATTTGATATAAATAAAATCTCTCATATTTTTATTTTATTTATTTTAACAAAGTAAATATTTTCATTTGGTTCGAAGATCTAGTATTATTATCGACAAAATTATTATATTTTGGGAGATGATTATCATATTTTGTGAGCATCTGTACAAAATAAATTTATATTAAAGAGATAGAGTCTAATTTTAATCTCGATTTTACTAAAATGATATTATATTATTATTCTGCCCGGATTGTAATACCACTAACAACAAATCCTCGAGAAAATTTGAAGGAGTACACACTCCCTAGTAACATTGCACGATCAAATGTAATTATATTTATTATCTTTATTTTATCCAATAGTGTATTTTTTTGTGATTGGAAAAAAATACATCATTGTTCTTGAAATAATGATATAATAATTAGATCGTCTAATAAATAAGGAATATAAAATTTGAATCTCAGCTGCAATATAGGATTTTTTTTTTTAATAAAAAATAAATCTAAAAATATTAATCATTTGGATGAGTCTTCATTAATATTTCTCGATTTATCTAACGAGAGTAAAAAAATTCGTAAGATTAAATTAATCGTTTCAGATTCAACGTTATCTGACGTGATTAAATAATTTATTTATTTTTGAAAAATTATATCATTTTTATTTTAACGAATAATGTCTAAGGTAATGAACCCAGACTTCGAGCATCCGCAATGAAATGAAAGCTCTGAGGACCGGTTGGGAGCTCCCTCCCAATCCTCCACGTTACAGGAGCCCTCGTTATGGAGGCTCTTAGATCAGTTTAGTCGGGGCGAAGAGGATACCTGTTCATAAGCGTGCTCTCAATGACACTCAGGCAGGGAAGGTTTAACTGAAAGCTTGTGCCAAGTTTTCATACAATAAGTCAACAAGGACGGGATATATTATAAATAATCAGAATGATCTCTACTTTTTCTGAAAAATTATATTTTATGATAAATTTTAATTTATTTTAAAAATATTTAATTTTAATAACTCCTTAAAAATTGTATGTAATTTTTTTAAAAAAAATATACTTCGTACGGCAATTTCATTAGAATTAATATGTGTCTTAGATTGGCTGATTGATTTATCTAATTTTTTTAGATGAATGAATGATAAGTGCCATTATATCATAATATTTGTACCCTTTGTGGTTAAGAAAACTATTCAGTGTAAAATACTCCTTGAAATTGTATGCATAGAAGCATATTTTTTTCATCAAACTAATACACCCAAATTAGTGTTAGGAAATTTAAAATTGCATTTAGTTGATTGGTAATTATCAATTATTTGTAACCAAAAGTATTTGATAATTTTAAAAATTATTTATTTATGTCAAAAAAAATATCATTGTATTTTTTTTAATTAACACTGTGTATTCAATTTAAGCTAACTAATATGGAGATGATCAATTTGATCTCATAAAAAAATTTCCCTAATAAATTAAGAAGTACTCGTAATATGTATTATTACATTTTTAGTCTTAAAAACTTTGGATTCATATCAAGCGAGAGGCTACTGCACTTCTAGTTTGCTCTTGTTCATTTTTTTTAAAAAAAAATAGTCATGTATGTTTTTGTTTACTTGGTGATGTAATTGCAATGACTTTAGGCGCGAGTGACTTCGCTAAGTGATCACGACTTGGAGAGTTAACAGTAGCTTAAGCACAAGTGACCTTGTGACGCAGCCGCGAGGTTGCCTACTATCACACAAAGGTGATCGTGAGCCCCCCGTGCCCACATGAGGCTGTCACGAGGTCCTCGTGCTCACATGATTGCTCATGGCCCCACAAGATCGCCACAAGGTCACTCACGGTAGCCTACTTACTATGAGCGATCTCACCACCTTTGTAAGGTAGTTGTGACTCCGCTTGTGACTACCGTGAGAGACTCATGACGTTCTATTAGGAGTCACTTGCGATGATGATCTACTGTGAGTCACTTATAGTCAAGGGCATATGTATATTAGGACCGAAAGGGGGCATGATCCCGCTAAATTTTTTTAATAACATTATTATTTATATAGAAAATTTTATTTTCTTAATATATTTATTGTTTGCCCCTAAAAATAAATATGTATAGTTAGGTTGATAATAAAATTATTTTTTTTACACACAACTAATTTTAATCTTTTGAATTACTAAATTTTAATTTTTTTCTCTCCGTTGTATTTCTCACATTTCAACATAATTTTTTTTTTCATCATTTAATATCGATCCCTCAAATCTAAAATCTGACAAAAAAAAAAGAAAAAAAAAATTCATTCTATTTAAAATATATAAAAATAATAATAATTTATAGATGATTTTTTTTTATCCCTATTAATTTTTTTTACTATGGATAAATAAAGAAAAGTATCGCCCTTTTTTGTACAATTTATTTATTTTTCCTTCATCTACATTTTGAAATAAATAAGATAATAGAGCTATCAAAAGTATTTAACAGACTAGTATTTACTTAGGCGAAATGTATTAAAGGGCGAGAGATATTTAAAAAAAACAAATGTGTCTTTTTTGGTAAATTTTTAAATATGACGCATGCTTAATTTGGGTAAGCAACAAAATTGGTTAGATGCTCCCATTTGACTTGACTTAAAGGCGCAATGGGGTTGTGCTCGTCATCGCCTGTACCCTCCCCGCACCGCACCATGGCCCCAATGTGAAATATTTTCATCCAAATAAATACACCCATAAATGATCATTTAAGTACGCAGATTCCAATAAGTTCAATTATCTGGTGGATGCATTCATTGGGCAGTGATGTGACATTCATGTGCCAGAACATAATTTTCCATAACACAAGTAAAGCATGGCCCAGACCCTTGTGAGACCTAATTCGATCCATGTCTCTCTCTATCCTCTGTTTGAAGTGTAGATTTTAGCAGATAAGATTCTGGTCAAAGTATTTGATGGTGAATTAACCGGCGATCACTCGCTTCCTTTGTCCCTTCTAAAAAAGCCACGCACGCATCCCGATAAAGAGCGAAGAACAACTCGGAGGCTAAGAATAATTAGGCGTGCAATGCAAATGACTTTGGAGTTTGATCATTTTCTAAAGATCTCATGGCACCAAAAGAGGACTACCATCGCCTTCTCTAGCACCACTGCGCTAGCCTCTAGGGTAGAGGAGGTTTCACAGGCAGTAGATTCTCTTCCGTTATTACCAGTAGCAGACGACTCTGAGATGACATCTCATGAGCTTCCCATACCTCGAAGGATATAACAACCAGGACAGAGGTTTTGGACTTACGCATTTCTCCCGATCTGATTGATTGATGCTGATTGATGGATGATGCTCTATTTCTTCTTAGCTCTGCAATAAATATAAGTCAAATACAAAAGTGATCGCGAGCGAATGAGATGAATCCACTCCACGCCCCGCCATTATTACTCATCCCACTCTCCACCATATTTTAAAGAGAGAAAAAAGGACCATTGATTGGATTGGACAGCGCTTAAACAAAGTCCTCGAGGTTACTGTGATGAACTTGACTGATACCTTCCGTACGTGCAAATTCTGACACCCTTGCATGCCTAGATTCATGCACTGCATTTGCTCTCCTCTCCCCAGAGTCAAGATGCTCATGCTCCTCCGCCTCTCCTCCCACTCGCCGACGCTCCAAGGATTGAAGGAGAATGCGATGTCGTGAATTGAATCGGCAGTGCAGTGCAGTACCGTTTGGGTCAAAAGTTTTGGGGAGACGAGTTGCATGGAGAGAAGCGACTGAGTGAGTAACTAAAGTAAAGAAAACGGGAGGAGGGGCATCATTCCATGCTCCTTAGCTCTTCCCCCAACGACTCCTCCCGCAGCACTCTTTCTCTCTCTTTCTGTTTTTTCTTTCCACTCGTATGTTTCTTTAAAAATCCCAAGGCGTAGGTAGGTTACGTGATTCCTTTGTCTCCTGCTTGTGCTCCTTCCAAGTTCCTGACTTTTTCATCTTGATATTTGCTGGCAGTCTTCGTAAACTGTTTACATTTTTGGTCATCTAGAACGAGGCTGCCGGAGTAGGAATGTGATTATTCCTCAGGTTGACATTGTTAATCTCTGCAAAAACCTGTCTCCAAAGTTTTTGATCCTTTATCTGATACTGAACCAGGGCATTGACAGCTTGTGGGATTGGAGAAGATGAGGCACATAAATGGAACAATACTTAGTTGACTTTTGTTTGTAGACATTGATCATTATTATTACTATAGTTCTGAACTTGTAAACACATATTGACACACAAAGGAGAGAGCTTGAACGCTCCCTCCGATCAGTGATCATCACAATCCCTAAGAAAACCAAATACAACTTATCTAATGCTTACTAGTTTTCTATATCTAAGTTGCACTTGAAAACATATATAGACTTTTACCTAAAACAAAGATGAAGATTAAGGGGAAAAATAGTAAATTACTGGTTTTTGATGTGGTATTTGCAGCAGGCTGCAGACTCTCCACTATTGTGCTTTCCTTTGGTCGACAATTTTCCCACCCAATGAACTTGAAAAGAGAGATCAAACTGGATCGTGGATGCAATCGAAGTGGCAAATTACAACACCAAACAAGAAGAGCGAAGCGCCGATCCCAATTCAGCAACAAAGGTTGGATTTTTCACATGATTGTGCAGCTGTTGTCGGTGTTCTCATCACTGAAGTAGTTGTATGGGTCGCCGTGGTGCGGCGGCGCCATCGTCGGCGGGGGCATGTTCATGCTGTAGTAGGCCGGGATCGGCGGCCGAGCATAACCCATCATGGGTGGCTGAAAGGCGCGATCTTGCGCCGCGTTCATCATCATCATCCTCTGCTGCTGTTGCTGTTGTTGCTGCTGCATCATGGCGGCCATGTACTGCTGTTGCTGTTGTTGCTGCTGCATCATGGCGGACATGGACTGCTGCTGGTAAGGGTTTGCGGCCGCGATGGCTTCCGATGGCGGCGGCACCATGCCTCCTTGGTAGTAACCGGCAGGAGGCGGTCCTCCGGCCGGGAGTCCTTGCAGGGATGCGGCAGTCGGAATGTTTCCCATATGGCCCATGGCGGGATGGGGATGCATGTTGCCGGCAGTGATCTGAGGCCCCATTGCCATTCCCGGGAAGCCTTGGCCCATCATCCTTGGGTTAACCGCGGGATGGACACCGGCGACGCCAGCTTCATTCTTCCCACCCCCATTCTTACCTCCATTACCGCCAGGATTAGGGTTGTAGCCGCCGCCCCCATTAGCACTCCCCGTGCCCTTGTTATTATTTGGTCCATTTTTGCCCTGTTGCTGTCCGCCTCCGCCATTCTTCCCCCCGCCACCACCGCCATTATTCTTGGTGGCAGATCCACCTCCGCCGTCGCCCTTTTTACCACTCTTCGTCTCATTATTATTCCCCACGGCTTTCCCCTGCACAGGAGTTTCTCCCCCTTTCTTCCCATTCCCGCCCTTCTTATCTTGTGCCGTCGCCGCGACCGCCGGCTTGATCTTGATGTCCTTGAAATCGTCCTCAAGATCGGCGTCGAAGCAGTCGAACTCATCCATCTCGTCGTCTTCGTCCTCGTAATCATCGTCGTAGTCGTCCTCGTCGTCGTCGTAGGCGTCGTCGCAGCCTTTGGGGGGCAAGCCAAAATTGGCAGCTATAGGGTTTTTCTGCGGGGGGAAACTGAAGCCCCCCTTGAGCTGAGGAGGCATATGCAGGTCATTGGATCCCTTCATCTGCTGGAATTGCTGTTGCTGGAGCATCATTTGCTGCTGTGGAGTGAGCTGGGGAAGCTGGGGTTTTTGCTCCTTGCCACCGCCATTTCCTCCACCACCAACGCCACCCTTTTGGGGCTTTCCGTTATCCTTCTGCTGCCCCTTGCCGTTCTGTGGCTGAGGCTTCTGTGCCTCCTTGTTGCTGCCGTTGCCAGCACCAAGCAGCTCCGCATGCTTACCAGCCTTGGCAAGCTTTTTAATGAGGGTTGCAGGATCAACATTGCCTGACACAGTCACCTTGCCCTGTTCTGCATCTATGTTGGTAGTGTACACCCCTGTTCACACAAACAATCCAAACAAGAAACCATGAAAACCAACGGAATCAAACAAGAAGAAATCGGCACTGGTCGATCCAATTGCCGAAAAAAAGATAACCACACCTTCAATTTTGTGAAGCAGTTTCTTAACCTTCTTCTTGCACCCATCACAGTGAATGTTCACTTTAAGAGTGCACGTCTGCAAACAATGATAGTCATTCCAAGTTAAGATCTTGATCAGTGAGACACAGAGAGAGAGAGAGAGAGAGAGAGCAAAGTAGAGAGATTTACTTGTATCTTGAGGAACTTGATGTCTTCTTCTTTACTCATCCCTCACAGCTCCGGTGAAGAAAGAAAATGCGAGATGTGCTTCAAGACCAAGCGCAATCGTGCTGTGAGAACGAAGACAAGAAGAAAGAAACACAAGTGAAGTGAAGAAAAAACAAGATCAAGAGGGAATTCCTTAGATCGCTTGGTGAAGCTTGTCAAAGAAGAGTAGGAAAAATAAAAGGCACAAGAGAGATCATGAGATCACAAATTTTACCGGTCGAGAATGTTGATACTTGATAGTAATAATTTGACAGCATTCTGCTGCCACTCCAGAGCAGGTGAGGTGTGTTCTTAACACTGCTCTTGTTCACGTGATTCACACGTGATATTCAGTCCTCCCCTATTTAATCCTATCCTTTTGATAGAAATTTGTACCTTTTATTATTATTATTCCTAATTTCCGGCTTTTTTTAGAATTATCTTTTAAACTTTAAGTTCCAATACAACATGCTTTCCATCTCTCTGTTTTTTTTTAATGTTTTCATAAATTATGATTTTCTTGCTAATGTTCCTGTGAATAATTCATTTTTCTCAGATGTTCACTTTAGTGGATATAAATTTATTATAATAATAAATAATTTATTATAACAATAAATAATTTATTATTTTTTTATCTCTGTTTCTTATATCAATATTAGGATTTCCTCAGCCCTACGAATTAGTGTAGTTAGTACATATATAAATATTTATTATAATAAATTTTGGAATTATTTTGTAGTGAATATAAAATATTTTATTAAATGTTTAATTTTTTTATATAAAAAATTACTGTATTAAAATAAATATTTTCATAATTTATTTTTTTTCCAAAAATATATGAAATTGTGTTAGACAGAAGTCAAAGACCAGAATAAATTCAACTTATTACTACAGTGGACAAAAAAACTCCATACAGTAAACTTCGACATCATTTAAACTGTGCATTAAATTGTGAAGGTAAATAACACAGATTGTCACAGATTCGGAAGGACCTCTCAAATTTTTGTGCAGATCGACTTGATCCTTGCCGATGTGCTTCATGACAATGATCAGTTGCTGTCAACCTACACCATGGCTCTTGCTGCATGCATTCATGTACTCTAACAAGTATGACATCAGAGTCAGATTCATGTCTACCTTGATTTATATAAAACTAGATCGCAGAGCTGATCAAAGAGTAATGGCATGAGTGGAAGAAACTGCAAGGGCTGACGTTGCTGTCTCATCCTGCTGCATAGCATCAATGTGTTATATTTTGACATTCACCAAAGTCTTTCAGGCTAATGCATGATCTGAGGTAACTCTTGGAGGCTTGTCAAATACATAGACACAAAGCCTGCATCACCCTCTGCAGTTTGATCCAAGTCACTTATCTTTGCTACTGTGTAACAAACTATGACAAACACAACAGTAAAAGTTGGAGCTACACAAGTTCAAGTTATTATCCATTTTTTTGCATATATTTATTTGAATGGCAATCAGAAACGAACCTTTTAAATAAATATATATTACAATGCTCCAGAATTCATAAATAAAGCAGAATGAATGAATGGTGTAATCAATCAAAGATTGCTTTCATGGAAAGCATATAGCTACTAATTTGTTTCTTGAAAGAGGGAAAGGTAAGTTTGTTATAAATATTATTTATTGCTAGTTGTTTA
Organism: Hedychium gardnerianum; assembly: GCA_038050645.1. Lineage (NCBI taxonomy): Eukaryota > Viridiplantae > Streptophyta > Magnoliopsida > Zingiberales > Zingiberaceae > Hedychium > Hedychium gardnerianum. Next base: position 2,433,994 of record JBBUKS010000029.1, read on the forward strand.
TCTTTTTCTGTAATTACATTGAATATTTTCTCTTTCAGAACTTATTTAGAATTTAGTTCCAACAAAAGGCAAACATATGCTCTTAACTCTTCTATTTGTCCACAAGTCTTGGATCGTGAACAAATTCATATTACTGAAATACAAATATTTGTCTGCAGGGATATTTTAGAAGCATATTATTTTGATGGACTTACTGATGTGCTATCATTTTTCAGCAGTATTGTATTGTCCAGCGCAGCACACAAGGCCCTTGCACAGGAAATAACATCATGTCTGTCGAAATATTAGGCAGAGATTCCTCGACCCACAAGCAAAGTCGATGTGCTGGCAAAAATAATAATGCACAAAGAAATCAATTTTATTAATGCCTTTTACTGATCACATTGATCTCCATTATGACAGTTGCAGAGTTCTGGCAGTGGAGCCAATCACCCTCGTTATATATCCATTTCCATGCATCTTAATCATTCAAATGCATTAAAAACATTTATTATCTAGAGCATTTTACCATAGATAGTTTCTTAAATATCTGAATGCTTTTAAGAGTTTATTCCTACTCTTACTTTTAAATTTTCACTATTAAAAATTTATGAATGTGTTTTAACATAATCATTAAAATCACAATTATTTGTGTTTTTAAGAGTCTATCATGCTTTATCTTTTGATTCCCACCATTAATTAAGTCATCAAACTATTTTAATCAAAAGGAATTTGTGATACTTTCATTAATATCAATTGGTATCTTTAGTCCTTTAAACACTGAAAGATCATTAATTTTTTTTTACAGCGTTTAAATAGCTATACAGATCGTATTTTAGAAACGAGCTAGATACTTCTTTTATAAATCTAAAATTATATTTTAATTTAATAATTACTAAACTTTAAATACGCCTTTTGATGAAATACCATCTCATCTAATACTAATTTTTTTTTCCATATTGTATATGTAATTTGTAAACGAGGTCAACTGAACAATAATCTATTTTATTTATTTATTATGTTTTTTTTCATTCCAAATAATTTGTCATTAACCCAAACTAAAACAAAATTCATACAAGTATTTCTATCACCTAAATGATTTGTCAATTGTTGTAATGTACCACTGCAAGAATCTACGCACGCACTTCGAAAATTAGGTTAAATACGATATATAGATACACGATCTGATCGCTAAGGTCGTTGCAAGTTGCCACCGATTGAAATGATCTCCGTGTTTTTCAATTAGAGTGATAAAGGGGTAAAATTGAATCCAATTTTATATGTTTAAATTTATTTGACAAGATAGTCGAGTCAAAATAAATTTCAAATAAATTAAATTATTAAAATAATTATTAAAATTTAATTTAATTTATTTTTTATGAGTTTGAATTTTAGTTAAGCTTGATTTAAACTTGATTTATTTAGATATTATCAAAACCATGCGATGCAGCAATCAATGAGTCAACGAGATGAAAGCAGAGTATGGCACGCAGTGAATTCTTCAAGCATTCACTTCACTTAAAAAACAAACAAACTTTGTTGTACTCGTTACCAAATAAACAAGGTGCACTTTCTCATGCTTGCACATGTATGTATAGCTGCAACCCTGGTCTCTTTAAGACGGTTTTACACTTTCTAAAAGAGATAAATGAGGACTTTGTTCAATAATAGTAATGCATACAAGGAAGATGAGACAACCAATGAAGTATTCTGCTTCTGCTGGGACTAAATTGGTCTTCATGATCAATGTCACCTGAACCTGATGGGCTGTGCTGCACTGCCTTCTACCTCGTCGCCTGAGCTCTTGGCCTTCAATTGCAAACAATCTAATTCAATCATCTAATTGCAGGCTTCATGTTTTTAGGTAAAGGACACTACTGTTCAGAGGTGCCTTATGACCTAGTCCACATTCACTTAGTGGGAACATACCTCATGCCTCTGATTTCTACTTGTTTTCCCCCCTTAATTCACCAACCATTGATTATCGATTTACTCAGGTGGCAGTTCAGTGTCGAATCTGCAATGCATGGGACACTTGCGTTGCCAACCCCACACACACTCTGAAAGGAACTTTGAAGCAACCGATCGATGACCGATCGACCATCTGCTTTGCTTCATCTTGAAGAAACATGCATGGCTGGTTTAATTAGGATGATGCAAAGGGAGCAGGGGGGATTCAGAAACATCGACCATGGGCTTGTCCTGTGGTTCGTATCATTGGTTTTGGCATTTCTACAAACACTACTGGTGCAGCTCAGCGTCCGATCAATGTTCTCGTCCGGAGGAGCTGTGACGTGCATGCGTTGGACGCTTGCGGTGGCAATCATGCATGCAATTAGTTTTCTGAAAAATAAAATAAAATAAAATAAAATAAAATGGCTTCTTTTTAATATATTTTTTTTTCTAAAATGTTAAAAGAACGTTCTAGCTATAAAATATTATCGTCAATCTCCTTAAATCAGCTAAAATTTAAAAAGTAAGAGCGGATTTTAATGGTCTCTTATAATCTATTAATTTTCATTCGAAATCTGAGAAAAATAGGCATGTGTTAATCTTAAATCGCTTTGACTTATTTGGTCACTAGCTAGTAATAAATTATAATGGCTTTTAAACTGCACCAATTTATTCAATAATTGAGTTTTTGATCATTTTTAAAATATTAATGGATTCTAAAGTGTATTTATCTGAAATAAAAACATTATACAGATTTAAAAAATAATAAATAAATTCATAAGCAGAAAAACAATAAATTAGTCGAGCAAATGAAATGTATATGAACGAACCATATGTAAAGAAGTGGAGGAGGTAGAAGAATCTCTGACAATGGAGTTGTTGAGACGCAATAAGAAGAGCAGCGGCAACGCATGCTGGCAGCTGACTGTTGAGTTTTGTCGCCTGGCTTTCGTTTGCTAGCTAGAAAAGGAGGATTGTTTGGGGTTGGAAGAAGGAGCGGCAGAGGAAAGCAATTAATTCATTTACTGTAGCAGGAAGGAAGATGTTGAAGAAGGCTGCAGTAAACCTTGGAACAACTTGATAATTGATCCAGAGCATTAAATTGATGACCTAAAACAAGTAGGTAAGCCTCGAGAAGTACATGGGTAATGTATATTTTTATAAAGGACGCATGTGTAGGCTTTGTTTGAAGTATTTTATATGATATTTGTTAGTATTAGTCCAATTACAAGATGATTATGGTATTGAGTTAATAATTAATTTAATATGTTAAAATTTAATCCATTAAAGATGATTAATAGAGATTAATTATACATTCAAGAAAGAAGATCATTGAGTTAGATTCAATTGGATCCAATTATTGGATTGAGTCCAATTCAAATTAGACTCATGGAGTCAATTCGGATTGATCGATGAGTTAGACTCATTGGGTGAACTCGAATTCACCAAGGAAGAG
>JBBUKS010000029.1:2474815-2492173 GCA_038050645.1 Hedychium gardnerianum
AACTAGCTACCCAAGGACATTATTATACTTAGTTATTTGACACTAATATAAAGTAAGTATAATAACCAAAAATCATGCATTTATTAATAATAGAATATGATACAAAAAGTCCTTAGTCAATCATCACATAATTGCCTCTAGGACTTCTACTAACACACATATCTCCAGAAATATTTTCAAGTGTTGATTAGGGTCTTCTATAGGTCCTCCTCCAAATTGATTTTGTTGCGCCATCGAAATAGTAGCAGGTTTCAATTCAAAGTTGTTGGCCTCAATAGAAGGTCTGGTGATGTTAGACCTTAGGCCTCTGATAGTGGGTGCAGCGTAGTCTTTCAATGGTTTGTTTGTCATAACTACTTGAGTGAGCTCTGCTTCTAGTTTTTTTGCACGTTTCGTCTATGTTGATATGTCTTATCAATCTCAAGATCAATAAGAAGAAGATTTCCTAATGGGTTAGATCTTCGCATAAAAGAGAGACGATCTCAATCACATTCAAAATAGAGTTATTAGGGAAATAGAAAAATATAGTAATGAAAAACTGGAATTAAAGAAATGCAAAATTTGAAAACAAGAAAGAAAGAAAATTCTAGATTAACCAATTCACTAGCCAATCAATGTTAATCAAAACAGTCCACGACAACGGAGTCAAAAACTTATTGTATGATTTCCACAAGTGCACGGTTGTTATCAAATAATAAAAATATCAAACCCACAAGGATTGTGGATTAAGGATGGATTAGTTTCGCAAGGCTAGTTATCTAAACAATCGAAGGTTATTTGCATTCACGAATGAGAGAGAGAGAGTTGAAGAGAGAGAGAGAGAGAGAGAGAGAGCAATCGAGTTGGTTGAGGTTGGAATGGAGGAACAATTCTAGGATTTCGATTTCGCTACGACGGTTGTTGACGTCCCAAGGATTGTTACTCTCCTACCTCTATGTTCATTCTCATGTAAGGTATCATATCCAAATTACTGATGTGAAATTGGGAGAATATTTACTGGAGTATCTACCCAAACTTGATGCATCGTAGTAAATCAATAGTGCTAGAAGTCCGCTTTGCAGGATTACCCTTGTCATTAGGGTTCCACGATTCATCTAGACTATTACTTATACTCTATGACATCAAATTAGGAAAAATCCATTAATCCCTAAGATAGTTTTCCTTTCATGGGAATTCAGTCTACTTTTAAGGGAATCATGCTAAGATGTCTGCTTCGCAGGATTACCCCTATCACTAGGGCTCCACGATACATCTAGATTATCCCCTCTACAAGTTATTGACTTCCCAAGTCCTCAAGCATTCACAAATAACACGACAAAACAAGAACAAGAAATAGGCATGTCATTCGATAGAGAAAGAAATAAATACTTAAGAATAATGTCAACAATTACACAGTAGCTACTTCCTAATCCTAGAATTTGAAAATCTACTCCATAGAGAATGGAATACAACCAAGAAATATTGAATTAAACATCTTACAACTCAAATATGAAAGAAAGGAGAGGAGGAGATGCTTTTCCACGAGATTTCAGTGTCTTGGAGGCATTCCCGAGCCCCGATGGTGGACAAGTCATCACAATGGTTGTAGAATGGCTACTTTAGGGTTCCCTGAATAGGGAAGAACCCTCGTCCCCCAATTAGGGGGACTCTTGGGCATTTTATAGCCCTCAAAACTATTATAAATAGTTCAATCCAACTCTCTAGCATTTTCCAACCGACTGCGACATAGTCATGTCTTTTTCTCTTCTAGGAAAGAGTACGACCATGTGGTTTTGACATGGCTGTATCTTTGTTGGAGCTACTTCTCGTAAGTCAAAATCACGGCTGTGTAGTTTAAGGCACGGTCATTTAAAACTTCTATCATTGGGGTTGTTTCTCTGTGGTAAAAAGCATGGCCTTGCCTTTTGAGGCACGATCGTGTCATTCTCTGCGTCTTGGTCCAATGAAGAAAAGCACGGCCGTGCCAAAAAAGGCACATCCTTGTTAAATGTCGACCCTATCTTTGTGGTAAAAAGCACGGTCATGCCTTTTGAGGCACGACCATGTCTGGAATTGTTGTTGATGCTGAGACAATTGGCACAATCATGCTTGGAAGGCACGATCATGTCTTTTGAGTATCTTCTCCTCGGCACTAATAAGCATGGTTGTGCCTTTTGAGGCACAGCCATATGAAATCTTGAAGACTCCCTTTTTGCTGCTTTCTTTGGTTAACTTTAGTTGAGGGAACACGCCCGTGTTTTGGGACACTGCCAAAGCTTGTTCCATGCTTTTCCTTCATATTCCAAGGCTTTTAAGCTCGATTTTGCTCCATTTGTGTCCTAATAAAGAAAACATGCAAAGAGCAAATCTCCGAACTAAAAGAGTAAAAGTAACAAAATAGAAGATGTGCGCATGCAAAATATGCTCATGAAATTTAACAGAATGTATGCCTAATGATGCTAAAAACACTTAAGAACTACATACATCACTACCTTATTAGAGAGGGGATCTACACAAGAGATCTACTACTGCCTCATCAGAAAGGGGATTTGCACAAGAGATCTATTATCGCCTGGACCAGGTTAACTTCTCACCATCATGAGCTACTACCTATCCAATCACCTAACACCAATCATCTCCCTGCTATGCCCATGTTTTTGATGTTGCTTTGTCATGCCCATGGTTAGAGAATCATCAGCAAGTATGATCAACTAAAGTAAGAGGAGGGGTAGGAATCCATGGGAAATATCCCCGAATGGGGTGTTCTTACGGCCAGGATGGCGATGCCACTTGTTAGACCACTAGCAAGATAGGTGTTAGTGGCAATAATAAAGTAAAATAGCCAAAGAGGTTGGAGTCCAGGGGAGATATCCATGGGTAGGAGTATTCTCGCGGCCTGGCTGATGGCACCACCTATTAGACTACTAGCTAGAGAGGTGTTAGTGGAATTGATAAAGTAAAATGACCAAAGGGGTTGGAGTCCAGAGGAGATATCCACAGGTAGCTGTGTTCTCAAGGCTTGGATGATGACACCACCTGTTAGACTACTAGCTAGAGCGGTGTTAGTGGAATTGATAGTAAAATGATCGGAGTAATCGAAGTTTAGGAGAGATATCCATGGGAAGGGGTGTTCTCGCGACCTGGATGATGAGATGACGACGTTCCCAAGTGGGGATGCTCCTGTGCTGTCAGTTAGTTATGAAGAGAAGGAGCTGAAAGGGGTTTACCAGGGAAGGTACCCATGTGAATTTTTACCTGTGCTGATTGACCAGGACAAGTAGACCGCCACTTCCACATTCGAGCAATCCGGCTGTCAGACCTCTTTGGGGATGTTCCCAAGGGGGATGGTCCCAAGGCACAATCTTCTGAGTCCACGGACTTTCAAATCCATGAACTTCTAAGTCCATGAATTTCACAGCCTACAAACTTCCAAAGTTGTGAAGACATAACCTTTCCAGGGATGTACCCGAAGGGGTTGTTCCCAAGCTGCCATCTTTCCAAAGCTATGAAACTTGAGGTCTCATCTTGGGTCGTCTAGCAAGCACTTGTATGGGTAGGTCTAAAATATTTCATAGGGCGGAGATTGTGAGGCACATCACATGCCTCCCCCTCCCAAACAGTTAGGTCGAAGTGACTAATGAGAACTGACTATGAGTTTGATTTTGACATGACCTCTCATAATTGACTCTGAATGTTCCATCATGAGAAAAGATGGGCTTCTTTCCTGCTTCTCAGGTGAACTTCTCAAGCCATGAAGGTTGTCCGGGAATGTATCCAAAGGGGTAGTTCTCCAGCTGTGTACTGCCAATGTTATGAAGATTGTCTGAGGATATACCCAAAGGAGTTGTTCTCGAGTCGTGCAGTTCCCAAGCCATGGAGACTTTAGTCTTTCTTTTGATGTACCAAAAGGGGTTGTTCCCAAGCTCCAACTACCTTCAAGGGATGTACAAAAAGGGGTTGTTCTTGAGCTATGCACTTCCCAAGTCGTGAAAACTTGAGTCGTTCTCGGGATGTGCCCAAGGGATTGTTCCCAAGTTGTAAACTTCTCAAGACATGAAGACTTGAGTCATTCCGGGGATGTTCCCAAGATACAAACTTCCCAAGTCGTGACGACTTGAGTCCTTCCAAGGATGTGCCCAAGGGGATATTCCCAAGCTATGAATTTTCCAAGTCGTGAAGACTTGAGTCATTCCGTGGATGTTCCCAAGAGGATGTTCCCCAGCTGCGGACTTCCCAAGCCATGAAGATTTGAGTCATTCCGAGGATGGACTCATGAGTGTATTTTATATAGGGTTTTTATTAGTATTTTGCACTCATCTTGTAATATTTTAGGAGCATACATTGCATGGTTTATTCCTTTTAAGTATCGTTTTGCTATTTTATTGTTCGAAGATCTGCTCTTGCATATTTGCATATTTTAAGTATCATTTTGCCATGAAGATTTGGCCATGTCCCAAGACATGGGCGTGTTCCTCCGGACGAAAAGGAGTGAAAATAAAGCGATCGTGGGTTTTTCAGAGTCACACACAGCCTAGTCGTGTGTTTTTCACATGGTTGTGCACCACTTTCTAGAAAGTTCCACGTGTTAGGAGCAGTATGAGCTAGAGGAGGGGTAAATAGATTGCTTCGCTTCTTTGAACTTGATTTGCAGCGAAAACTTGAAGTGAATACTCCAATGCTAACTCCTTTGATTTACTTGGTATCCACCTCCTTGAGGTGACTAATCCAAGGATCCACTCTCCTCACACATAGCTCCACTATGAATGACTCCTTCTCAGAAACTTTTCAGAGGTGGAGAAACCTCGTACAAGCTCAAGCACAAGAATACAAGAAAACACGAACGTAAATACAAATGAAATTGAAACACGACTTTAAAATGATGAACATTGCATTACTTGATCTTTTCTACTTTGGATTACTTCTGTTAGTGCTGGAAGCTTTAGCTAATCAAACCTATATTTTGATAGATGACAAAAGTTCAAAGTTAAGGTTTATTGTTATCTAATGAATCTGACTAAGTGTACAGGAAGCTCAAACAGAAAGTCCTAAGGGAACTTAGGCAAGGTGAAAGTCCTGGTCAAGTGGACTAGGCAAGAAGTCCTAATCAGGGAAATTGGACAACGAAGTCTTAGTCCGTGGGACTGGGCAAGAAGTCTTGATCAGGGAGATTGGGCAACGAAGTCCAGGTCCGGGGGACTGGGTAGAAGTCTTGGCAGATCAAGAACATCGAGCAAAAATCCTAGGGGTTGAGGACACTAGGCGGAAAGCCCTAGGGGTCGAGGACACCAGGCAGAAGTCTAGGATGGTCGAGTATCAGATGTCTAGCGGGAAGTCCCGGAGGTCAAGATCGGATGCTGAGTGAAAGTCCAAACAGTCTGGAGGTCTAGATGTTTGGCAACAGGTAAACTCTCCTAATAGGAGTAGGTGAGGACGTGTTCCCGATTAAGGGAATAGTAGGCGTCGGTTCGACCTAGGGTTTCACTGGAAACCCAAAAGTCAAAACCAGACAGTCCCGAGACTGTTAAATGTTTTTTCTTATATTATATATTGTGTCTATGCTAACATTGTGATGTAGAAGTTGAAGCCTGGAATTTACTAAACCAGGCGCCTAGATGGATCCAGGCGCCTCAAGCCGAACCAGGCGCCTCAAAGGGATTGAGGCGCCTCAATGACCTCAACACGAGTAGGATGAGGTGGCAGCCTCTGGTTGGATGACGCACGTCAACAACCAAGCACCTCAATGGGATTGAGGTGGTTGGGTCAAGATAGACTCTCCGGAGTCGAGCTACAGTCAGGTTGAGCCACGTCGGCAATTGAAGCACCTCAAAGGGATTGAGGCACCTGGAAGTGAATAAGGCGCGACGAACTCGGATTTGATCAGATCAACTCGGATAGAGGTGCCTCAATGCAAATAAAGGTGCCTGGATGGGTCAATAAAAGAAGATTTGACCAGCAACTTCAAAACGGAATTCCAAACGACTTTCATAATCACACGCTGCTCCGAAAATCCCTATAAGACATCAAAACGCTGCTCCGACAACCAATGCCAAAGCTACTACTCTAAAGTTGTCGGTATTGTTATTTTTAATTGTTCATTCTTTTAAAGTATTGTAAACATCGTGCTCATAGTGGATTTCCCAACGAAAGCACTCATATGGGTGCGGGCCTTGGACTAGTAGTCGTCGGGCTGTGAACCAAGTAAAAAGAAACTTGTTAGTATTGCCTATTTCTATTCCTCTACGTTAGTACTCGAGATTCCAAAAAATATGAAAAAGCGACACACGCTATTCACCCCCCCCCTCTAGCGCTCTTTTCAATCCTACAGCTTCTTGGTATATGGAAATGCAACAACACTTTGCTCCAAGACTCCCAAGAACTGGCGTCTTCAAAATCTTCACGAACCCCCTTTTCTAGGGTTCCTCTCGGGGTTAGAAAATGGCTCCGAATCAATTAGACTTAGCTCGATCATTCAAAACCTACAGAATGGCTCTTTTTCTCCTATTCAATCGATTAGTGAGTCATATCAATCAATTAGTTAGTCTCTAATTGATTGCCCTAATCGATTCAGAGACCTACTATTCTCTCGAGAACTCTGACTAAATCGATTGCCCCAATTGATTCACACCTTCTGTTCACTCGAGAAAAGGCTCCTAATCGATTGACCATGCTGAATCTTTTATATTTGAGATGTGTCCTAAGGCAATCTCCTTAGATATTATAATATTTATTGGATAAATAAGATTCATTATTTGAGTGTATATTCTTTATGTATGTGATATGATCTTAAACTTACTTACTGAAGTCCTCAGTACAATGCATAACATGAGAGAAATTATGATTGGATCACAATTAGTGGGTATCTCTTCATGTGTAATTATGTATGTATTATAATCTTCCCTAGTCGATGAATTGGTGAGACTGGACATTATCAATTTTGTAAGACTAGTATATGTTATACTCCTTGATTTATCCAAGTGATTGATCCTCACTGGATGGAAATATTGGGATGTTGAGAGTTAACATATGGATGCTAGTTAAGGATAATTGGTTCATTGGATGTGACTTGCTATGCAACTTTATGTGGTTCTATACATGTCAATGAAGATCTCATTGTAGCTCGAGTGCAAGTTTCCTTCGACTTGAGATATTCAAGTCATCTTGGTCATGAGACTTATACTTTGACATCTTAAGCAAGCATATCCTTGGAGGTGTGGCCCCGGGATAATTGGGTATAAGTCAAAGTGCCAGAAGGTGTTTGAAGATCCCACAGAGGATTCACCACTCCTTCTATAAGAAGATGTATACTCTATGGCCTCTTGTTAGGATTATTACTCGTAATCTTTGGCCAAAGTAAAATATATCAAGATGATGCTTTTCTTGAACATGTGTTTGAGTAATTTGAATTCACAAGACAAGGAACTACTACTTGTGCTAGGTGTGACATAGTCAGCCTAGTGGGGACTAACACATAGATCATATCCTAAACTAAGTGGGTATAATATGAGTGAAAGGAATAGATGCGCTAATGGGTCACATATCTTGTAGATAAGTTGGACCTTCTTTAGTTTAATCATGAATTAAATTAGTTTGGTTCTAAACCAAGTTGGTTTGGTTTTGAACCAAGGCTAATGGTTAATGGATTGGGTTGGCTTAATGGGTATGGTTTTGGGGCTTGGGTTATGACTTGCTCCCTAAGTCATAATGAAGAGGTATATATAAGCCCCTTCATAGAATATGAGAAGTATTTAATTGAGAATCTAACACAATTGTTGTTTTAGTTCCTCTCCTCTCCTCTCCTCTCCCTCTTATCGTCCACCACAAGGAGGAAAATCCTCCTTGTGCCGCCGCCGCCCAAGGGAGCCCCACTATCGGCAGCCCTTGTCAACCGCCGGCCTTCTGGCCACCTGTCGCCGTCCAAAGTCACCGACATCAGCCCCATCACCTACAGACAGCAGCCCCAAGGGTTGTCATCATTTCACATGGTGTCGTCGGATTGCTTCAAGCCGACGGGTACCAAGTCGAGTCGTGGAGTTCTCTCTTCGATCACATCGTCTTCCTCCTTTGGCTAGTATCAAAGCAGAGATGAGACTTGTGGCTTAGCGAAGCCATCTTGAAGGTATCTCAGTATGGATATCGGTAGAGGCAAACTTGTTGAGGTTTGCTAGTTGATGTTGTTTCCATTAAATGTCATCCATTAGGTATATTTCCTTACAAAGTCTTATTCTATGGTTATGTCTTGCTCATGTGTATCCTTGTGGTTGTGGGTGATGTATCATGTAATAATTTAGGAAAATATTTTACTCCCGCTGTATGTTTTTCGAAAACACCCATCATGCATGCGCACAAAATCCCAACAGTGGCATCAGATTCACTTACACTTCGACATAGATCATAGATATTATCATATCGAGGTTCTAGTAAAAGTTATTTATGGAAATTTAGAATATGAAAATTGTTTCCTAATCCGATGTAAAATTTCCAATTTTGGAAATATTTTCTAATTTGTTAGGAAATTCATTTTTGAAATTTTTTCCTAATTTGTTAGGAAATTTCCAAATTTGAAAAATATTTTCTAATTTGTCAGGAAATTCTTTTTTGGAAATTTTTCCTATTTGTTAGGAAATTTCCATATATGGAAAAACATTTCCTAATTTGTTAGGAAATCCATTTTTGGAAATTTTTACTAATTTGTTAGGAAATTTTCAGATTTGGAAAATATTTCCTAATTTATTAAGAAATCCATTTTTGGAAAATTTTCCTGATTTGTTAGGAAATTTCTAGATTTGGAAATTATTTCCTAATTTGTTTGAAATCCAATCTTGAAATTTATTTCCTAAATTGTTAAGAAATCCAATCTTGAAATTTATTTCCTAAATTGTTAAGAAATCCAATCTTGAAATTTATTTCCTAAATTGTTAGGAAATCCAATCTTGGAACTTATTTCCTAATTTGTTAGGAAATCCAAGTTTGGAAATTATTTCCTAATTTAATTAGAAACTTCCAATTTTAGAAATTATTTCCTAATGAAATATTGAATTAGATTTGGAAATTGTTTCCTAATCTATTTAAGGGATCTTGATTTATGGAAATCAAATCCTTTATAATATTTGATTTCCTAATTATTTTATGACAATTATGTCATGATTGATGACATATTTTATGTCATGATTAATGTCATAATTTATGTCATGATTAACAATCATGTCATGATTATGTCATGTTACTTCATGTAATAGTTTATAAAATTTTATATATCTCTTTGCATGAAATAAATGAGATCTTTATTAAATAAATCCCTTAATAAATATTAAAGCTTACACTTTCCATTAATATGGTTAGAACTAGAGTTTAATTCCTAGTTTGTGTTGTTGGACTCTCTCCAAGTCCAACTTAAAATTCGATATGTAAGGACAATTGAGATAAGATCTCATGATTAATAGATCGATTTTAACTTAAAGCGTTAATTTGTTGGACTCTCTCCAAGGCTAATGGGGATAGAAATGAAGTTGGGTGATATACATATGATGTATATATGTCAATGAGTTAATAACCCAATGTTTATGCAAATATCAAGAGTTGATAGTATAATGTGATAGTTATATATATGTGATATATAATTAGAATATTTAATACCTACCACTAGATAATAATAATGACTTGTTGAATTCTCTCCAAGGTTGCTCTTATCTATAGTGGATATTAACCCACTTAGAGAAAACCTATACTCTCCCTAATTCAAAGTAAGGGATTTTGAATTTTGTGTATGTGAATTGTTTGCATTACACATTTAATTCATCTCTCTTATATGTTCAATTTTGTATTTCTAGGTTAATAGAATAAGTATGTATTCTTTGAATTTGCATTCGATTTAAGAAGCAAAAAAATTGACAAGACCAAACTTCTTGGATTGGCTTTAAAACTTAAGAATTATTCTCAAGGCCAAGAAAAAAGAACTAACTCCAAAGGGCACATGTTACCATTGTGGTAAGATGGGACATTAGAGAAGAAACTACAAGATTTATCTTGAGTCCATGAAGAAGAAAAAGACATCTGATGCCCCATCTTCTTCAAGTATCTTCTTTATTAAATGTCATATTATTTTTTCAAATACTTGGGTATTGGATACTGGGTGTACCTCACATATATATAATGGCATAAGTAAGCTAAAGAATAATAGACGGCTAGTCAAGGGAGAATCAAATTTGCGAGTTGATAATGGAGCAAAAGTTGTAGTCATAGGAGCTTATTTGTTGAAACTCCCTAGTGGACTAGTTTTAAAATTGGATAATTGTTATTATGTTTCATCGCTAATAAAGAATATTATTTCTATTTCTTGCTTAAATAGAAAAGGTTTTCATTTAACTTTTAGTAGCAATTATTGTTACATAACTTTAAATGGTGTTCTTTATGCAATCAGAACATTATGCAATAGTATTTACGCGTTAGATATATCCAACGACATATTCAATATCGAAACAAATAGCAAATGTGTTAAACGAGACGATCAATTAACTTCCTACACATGACATTGTCGCCTTGGTCATATAAGTAAGAAATGCTTGTCCAAATTATACAAGTTTGAAATTTTGGAATCATTTGAATTAGATTTATTTGATACATGGGCTTCATGCTTAGAAGGCAAGATGACTAAGTTACCTTTTAAAGAAAATGGTGAATGAGAGAATGACGTATTGGACCCATGTCAACTCATGCACGAGGAGGTTATAGCTACTTCATTACCTTCATCGATGATCACTCATGATTTGGGCATATGTATTTATTGAAATATAAGTCTAAGGCCTTTGAAAAGTTCAAAGAGTTTAGACATGAAGTAGAGAAACAACTAGGAAAAGTATTAAAATACTTCGATCAGATTGAGATGGTAATACTTAGCCAAGAGTTTCAAAATTATTTCAGGAACAATGGCATATTGTCTCAATGGACTCCATCTTACATGCCACAACACAATGGTGTGTCAAAAAGGAAAAATTGAACCTTGTTGGACATGGTTAGGTCAATAATGTATCACGCTAGTCTTCCCAAATCCTTTTGAGGTTACGCACTCGAGATAACTGTTTATTTGCTAAATAGAGTCCCGGCTAAAGCAGTCTCTACTACTCCATATAAGATATAGAAGGGTAAGAAACCTCATATATCTTATTTGAAGATATGGGATTGTCCTATTTATGTGAAGAGGACTATATTAAACAAATTAGATGTTAAGTCTGATAAGTGTCTATTTATTGGTTACTCAAAGGAAAGTAGGGGTTACCAATTCTATCATTCTTTGGAATAATAGATGTTTGTTTCAAGGCATGTTGTATTTATAGAGAAAGAGTTTCTCTTGCAGGAAAACAGTGGGAGTGAGGTTGGACAAAGGGCAGTTCAAGAGACTCCAATAGACAAAGAAGAGACTCCTAATCAAGACCCACAGCCTAATGCTCATAGGGATGAGATAATGGTTGAACCTGTTGATGCACCACCACTTTGTAGATCTAGTAGGGCACGTCTAATTCTCGAGAGATATAGATTTCTTATAAGTGAATCGAGAGACGTGTTACTCATTGAGGATGAGGAACCTACTAATATAAAGAAGTTCAGAAAAGGACTCATAGTTGAAAGTGTTGAAATTGAAAATGGATTCTATGTATGAAAACTAAGTTTGGAACTTGGTAGACCCACTTGAAGATATAACACCTATTGGGTGTAAGTGGGTTTTCAAAAAGAAAACTAACATTGATGGTAATTTGATTACCCATAAAGCAAGATTAGTTGCAAAAGGCTATCATCAAAAATATAGTATGGTATTGACTATAACAAGACCTTCTCACTAGTGGCTATGCTTAAATCCATTCGAATACTCTTGGCAATAGCAACTCATTACGATTATGAGATATAGCAGATGGATGTGAAAATAACTTTTCTTAACGGGAATCTGTTCGAGGATGTGTATATGATATAACCCGAAGGTTTCACATCTATTGACAAAAATAAGGTATGTAAGCTTCAACGGTCTACTTATGGACTGAAGCAAGCATTCAAGAGTTGGAATATCTATTTTGATGAGGTAATCAAAGAGTTTGATTTTTCACAAAATTCAGATGAACCTACATGTACATGAAGGTTAGTGGGAGTGTGGTCATATTCCTAGTGTTATATGTTGATGAGATATTGCTTATAAGAAATGATGTGTCCGTTCTACAGTCTGTCAAAATTTGGTTGTCAAAAATATTTTTCATGAAAGACATGAGAGAAGCAACCTATATCCTAGGGATTAAGATCTATAGAGATAGATCAAAAAGGTTGCTTGGTCTATCACAGTCTACATACATCGATAAAGTGCTAAAACGATTTAGCATGGAATAATCCAAGAAAGGTTTTGTTCCCATGAGGCATGAGATTCACCTTTCAAAGTTTATGTGCCCAAACACACAAGATGAGAAGATTTGCATGAGTTAGATCACATATGTGTCAGCAATAGGATTAATCATGTATGCTATGTTATGAACTAGGCTTGATGCATCATACACTCTGAGTGTCACAAGTAGATACCAGTCAAATCTGGGCACGGATCATTGGGTGATTATCAAGACAATCCTTAAGTACTTAAGAAGAACTAAGGATTTATTCTTTGTATATGGAGGGGGTGATATGATTATATGTGGGTATATTGATACCAGTTTTCAGACGGACAAGGATGATTCCAAGTCTCAATCTAGATACGTATTCATCTTAAATGGAGGCACAATAAGTTGGAAAAGTTTCAAGCAAGATATCGTTGTTGATTCTACCACTGAGGCAGAATACATTGCAGCTTCTGAAGCAGTAAAGGAAGCAGTTTGGATCAAGAAGTTTATCACTGAACTTGGTGTGGTTCTGAGCATTGTTGAAGCATTACCAATTTACTGTGACAACAATAGAGTCATTGCTCAGGCTAAGAAACCTAGATCTCATCAGCAATCTAAATATGTACTTCGCCGCTATCACTTGATTAGGGAGATTATTAGTAAAAATGAAATATAGATTGAAAGAATTCCCACTGAAAGGAATCTAGTATATCCCTTGAAGAAACCTCCACCTCAAAATAATTTTGAGAGACATGTAAAGGTCTGTGGTATTACATATCAGGGCGATTGGCATTAGGCCAAGTGGGAGTATGTTATATTTGAGAAGTCTCCTAAGGCAATCGCCTAAGATAATATACTATTTATTAGATAAATAAAATTACTATTTGAGTGTATATTCTCGATGTATCTGATTAGATCTTAAAATCAATTAATGAAGCTCATAATTCAATGCATAGGATGAGAGAAATTATGATTGAATCACAATTTGTGGGTATCTCTTCATGTGTAATTATGTATATATTAAAATATTTCCTAGTTGATGAATTGATGAGATTGAACATCATCGATTCTATAAGACTAGCAGATGTTAGACTCTTTGGTTTAACCAAGCAGTCGATCCTTACTGACTTGAAACATTGTGATAAAGGTAACTAGTTCATTGGATGTAACTTGCCATGAGACTTCATGTGATTCTATACATGTCTATAAAGATCTCATTACATCTCGAGTGCAAGTTTCCTTCAACTTGAGGTACTCAAGTCATCTTGTTCATGGAGACTTATACTTTGATATATAAAGCAAGTATCTCCTCGAAGATGTGGCCCCAGGATGATTAGGTATAAGTCAAGATGTCCGAAGGTGTTTGAATAGCCCATAGAGGATTCACCACTTCTTTGATAAGGAGATATATATCCTATAGCCACTTGCTAGGAATATTACTTATAAGTCATTGGCCAAAGCAGAAACATGTCAAGAAGATGATCTTCGTAGACAAGTGTTTGAGTAATTCGAATCTACAAGACAAAGAACTACTACTTGGGTTAGGTGTGACATAGTCAACCTAGTGGGGACTGACACATAGTCCATATCCTGAACCAAGCGGGTATAAGATGAGTGAAAGAAACAGATGCACAAACAACTATAGCTACTAAAAGGTTCAAAAGTGGTTATGGAATCAACTATGATTTTCTGATTAATTGGGGATCATGATGTACTACTAGGTGTCACTCATGATCGATCCATAATTAATGGTTAATTATGGACGGCCAACATAAACCGGGAACCTATAAGGTCACACACACTACAAGTATATTTGAAAGACTTAAAACAAGTTTAAGAATTAGATTCTCAAATCAAGAGACATAGAGTCTGATTAGACCAAACAAAGAGAAAATATGAAAGATATTTTATCGGAATGAAAGCTCAGATTGACCATGTCTTTTGAATATGAATTAGACCCTCTTTGGTTTAATTATAAACTAAATTGGTTTGGCTTTAATTAAAAGAGGTTTGGTTATTAAACCAAGTGGTTTGGTTTTGAACCAACTTGGTTTGATCTTGAACCAAACTATGGCTTAATGGTAGTGGATCGGATTGCTATTGGGCTTTGGATTTGGGAGATAATTTGTTCCCCAAGTCATTGTTAGGAGGTGTTAAATACCCCTCCATGAGGAGAAAAACATACACAACTTATATTAGAAACCTAATTGTTAGGTTTTTGATCCTCTCCCTCTCCTCTCTTTGTTGTGGTCGACCACAAGGGGAGAAGTTCCCCTTGCGTCGCTGCCAACTCCTCTGGAAAGAAGTCCCGCTGGTTGCTCTTCCTCCTCCAGACTCCGAAGCCAAAGCCGTCGGCTAGAAGCCCCAAAGTTGTCGGCCAACAGCACTTTCAGCCGTCCAAAGCTGTTGTCCATCGCCCGAATAGCAGCTTCGGCCGATTTCTTTCATCGTCTAGCCTACCTCCGGCCAGAAATCATTATTGTCGAACCTCCGATGGGTTTGGACCTGTTGTTCCTCACAGCAGCCTTTTCGACCTTCAAACAGCGGCTTCATCACCTTCGTTCAAGTTCGTTTCGTATCGTTGAGTTGCCTTGAGAAATCGGACACTGAATCGAATCGTAGGTCCTCTCTCGGATCATTTTGTCTCCCTCCTTTAACTAGTATCGATATGGAGACACGACACGTGACTTAGTGAAGTCATCTTGCGGAGAACTCGGCATGGATACAAGTAGAGACAAGCTTCATCAAGCTTGCTAGTTGATGTCGTTTCCGCTTCATGTCATCTAGTAGGTATAATTTAATTAGGATTTTATTTTCTACGATTATATCTTCACATGTGCATATCTTGTATGTGTGTGTTACACGTGTTGTAATAATTTAGGAATTTATTATTGCTTCCGCTGCTTGTCTAGGAAATAAAAATTTAAAACCCGCATAGATACACCCAACAAAAACTCTAGGATCGGTTGTATGCACATTGCACAATGATCATCTCATTGGACTTGGTGAAGTTATTTGCACACCTTGGCTTTATAATTCTATTACTCAATCGGTCTAGGTGAACTTCCTAGGGATCAAAGACATTTATTCATACACATTGGGCTAGACATCATTTTTTGCTCAAGGACAAGCAAAGGTTTAGATCGGGGGATTTTGATGAGTGTATTTTATATAGGATTTTTATTAGTATTCACTCATCTTGCGATATTTTAGAATCATATATTGCATTGTTTATTCCTTTTTAGTTTAATTTACTATTTTCTTGTTCGGAGATCTACTCTTGTATTTTTTTCATTGATAGGATGAAGAACCGGAGCTAAAACGGAGTTAAAAGAGCCTTGGAACGAAGACATAAAGCAAGGAACATGCTCTGGTCATGTCCCAAGACACAGGCGTATTCCTCAGGATGAAAAGGAGCGAAGACAGAGCGACCGTGAGTTTTCTAGAGTCACACATGGCCCGGCCGTGTCTTTTCACATGGACATGTCCCACTTCTGTCGAGGCCATAGAAAAAGACACAGTCTGGCTATGTGTTTTTCACACAACCATGTCACCCTACTACATATTTCGCAAGTTCGGTATTTTTGGAAGTTCCTTCATATTCTAAGGACTGAGAGGCTATAAAATAATCCCCAAGGCTCGTGGAAAGAGAGGGAGAGTTCCATGGTGACAAGGAACCCTAGGAGAGTCGCTTCAAGGAGCAGGAGGAGTTCTCGTCCGTGTTTGGAGTTGGAGGAGCAGCTCGGAGACGGTCTATGCTTCATAGAATAAACCTTTCTCTCATTTCTCTTGAGTATGGATTGTAAAAGCTTATTTACTATGTCTTCTTGTTGTAACTCCATGTCCATGGAGTAGTGTTCTTGATTCTAGGACTAGGGAGTAGCCCTTTGACATGCAGACGCTTTATTTTTCTAAAGTTTCATATATTTGTGTTTTTTATTCTATGATTTGATTGTTTATGGTCCGACTCTACTGTACATACACGAACTCAACGTCAAAAACATGTTTTTGTATTCCAAGTGATGCGAGGAAGGACCGAGAGGTGAACTCAATCCTCTAACCCATAGAATACCGAGATGTGAGTGGTTGGTCACAAAAGTAAGTCGGGTTACCACGAGGATTCCTTAGACTTTCACGGAGCTTAATGGGTCCACCTCGATTCGGTGTCAAGCAGTAAGAGAAGGCAACTCGAGAATCGTGGGACATCTCATGACAAGGGCCTCCTTAGACTTTCACGGAGCTTAATGGGTCCGCCTCGATTCGGTGTCAAGCAGTAAGGGAAGGCAACTCGAGAATCGTGGGACATCTTGTGATAGGGGCCTCCATGTGAAAGCGGTTCTTCAGCAATGTCACCCTGAAAGTAGGCATCACGTTTGGGTGGATACACCGACGTAGTTCCAAAATATCACATCGATTAAATCGGGATTGTCTACCTACACGAACAACCAATGAGAATTAGAAAACCAAATATAGGTTAGTGTGTCTATAGTTATTGTGGTGAAACCAAAGTCCTAAGATCGCTTCTTAACATCGAATTTCTTCCTAACAACTTTTTCTCGTGACTTTCTCTCTTTTTTCAAAACTTTCACAATTTTTGGATTATCTAGATAACTGATTTCACATCGTAGATCGATACTCAATTTCCAATCTTCGAGTGATCGATACTTTTTATTACTTGATGATAACCGTACACTTGAGGTTTGTAACATCACCTTCACAACAAACCACATTCCAATATCGATCATCAAAAAGTACTCCATTTGGCTTCTCTAGTATGAGAAGTTATTATCGTTGAAAAACAACAACCTTGTAGTGTTGTACTCCTCTTGCATTGACATTTTGATTTGTAGATTTGCTCCTTTGTTTGTTAGTCTTATGCAGTGGCCCTCTCTACCACCAACTTTCATTAATGATCAGGCAAGTTCCAACACCAATGGCATTGCCATAGATATAGCTAAAGTCCTGAAATCTGTAAGCAACGGGCAGAAGGCATCAAATTCACCATTGTGTTTAGAGGGGATAACAACAACCA
>JBBUKS010000029.1:2495826-2507173 GCA_038050645.1 Hedychium gardnerianum
TGACCCAAGTTTGAGGATGCACTGCAAGCCTGACACGGCCGTGTCTTAGACACACTACCATGTTTGAAGTTTTCCCAGAATTGACACACGACTGTGTCTAGGAGACACGATAGTGCCTTGGCCTTCTTCCCAAATGTCACACGATCGTGTCTGGGAGACACGGCTGTGCCTTGAGCATCTACTGTAAGTGAGGCACGCTGGTGCCTGGGGAGGCATGGTCTGTGCTTTAGCCATGCCTCCAGACCTTGGTCGTGCCAGGGAGGCATTTCTCCTAGATGCTCTGCTTTCTGCTCTGCTTTTCTACTTTACTCTCCGTAAAAGTTTTATTTTGCTCCAAAATGCATCCTGTAAATGAAAACATGCAAAGAGTAGATCTCCGAACAATATGGAGTAAAAAGCATGATAACATAATAAAATGAGGTGCGATAATGTAGATCATGTCAATAAAATGTAAGAAGATGTACGTCAAATAATGCATAAAAACATATATAATCTACACACATCAGGTGCCCTAAATCATCCAAGGCACCTCCAATAGTGCCACGTCAGCAATGGTCACTTTTCAACCGTTTAGATCATTACACACTCTGTACTTCATTTTCTTACTCATTTTTACTATTCATGCATTTACGGTGTAAGGGTTTCTCCACACTGACTTGTTGTCGAAGAAGGAGCTAGTTAGTGAGACTTTTTACTGTCTTGGATTAACAATCACTCAGGTTTTAACAAGTAAATTTTTGTGCCCTTTTCTTTCTTTGTGCATTTATTTTTTGTTAATTAATGTGTGTGTGTCCTTTCTAAGTTCAAGTAGCAAGAGAAGTGTTAATTTTGATTTTCAAACTATTCATCCCCTTCCCCACCCCTAACTGGTCCACCCAATCTTACAACATTAAGGTCTTTAATATCAAAAAGAGCTCCTTTGATTTCTTCTGTCGTGGGGATTCGGGTGAGGTGGGCCAGCTGTTCGAATGTGAGGACCCTTCCAAATTGCATACATTCTCCTTGAAATGGTGTCTGGTCCATCTGAACCCAAGCTGGCCATGGATCGCCCGTGTCAGCCGACAAAGGTTGTGTTGGGTTTTTGATGTTCCTCTAGCACTTAGCACAGACCACCCGTGCCAGCTAGCATGAGCCATGCTACATTCCCAGATGACTTCATCGTTCACCATGGGCAGCCCATGCCTGAACTTGGGCTTCTCCAGTGCTTACCAAGGGAGGGTCCTACTAGTCGGCATGGCCCGTGTAGTCGCCCGCCAGCAGTCATAGCACCCGACATGGGTAGGTCGTGCTCGTGGGCATGACCCATGTCTAGCACTTGGAAAACACTTATAAATGTTGAATTCTGTTCTAAAAAAAGGGATCTCGATTGGGTGTCATCCAAGGGCCTCAATAAGACTTCAGAGAGTGAATTCAAAGGATTGTCAACGCCCCAACGCCTAGATTTCAGATCGGATAGCATCCATAGATGATCCTTCACATAAAGACTAAGCTTTTCTTCTCATTTCTGAATTTATCTTGATTGTAACTTGTTTACATGAGGTTTTCTTGCTGCAACTCTGAATTTCTGAAGTAGACTCTTGATTATAGGATTAGGGATTAACCCATTTGATATGTAGACACTACTTGTTGAATCTATTGAATTTGATTGTTTCTATTTCAATGATTTGTGTGTTTGTGGTCCGGATCTACTAATTGAACACGATCTTGATGCCAAAAGTACAAGATTCGTATCCCATGAGTATTTGGGGATGAACCGAAAGGAGAACCTAATCATTCGACCCGTAGAAACTAGAGACGTGGAGAGTCGCCTATAAAAGTAGATCGGTATGCCACAAGGAGCAATAGTCTATCATAGATCTTGATGGATCGGTTCCAATTTGTCGCCAAATAGTAAGAGAAGGTAACTTGGGGTTTGTGGGATCATGTGATAGGGATCTCTTTAAGAAAGCAACCCCTCAGTTCTGTCACTCTAAAATTAGACAACAATTGGAACAGATACACCGATGTAGTTCCAAAAGTTCACATCGGATACCATAGGATAGTCTACCTACATAAACGACCTTTAAGAATAGGAAACCAAAGATAAAATAAGTCTTTATAATCATTTAGGTGAAACCAAAGTCCTAGAATCTCTTTTCCCATCAATTCCTTTCGGATCACTTTTCTTCCTTCTTTCTCTCATCTAGCACAATTCTCTCAATCTCTTCTCACCTTGTTCTCTGATTTATTTTACTATTTCACGACTTAAACCCATGATTAGTATAGACAATTGTATTTATTTAGTATACTAATACTTAACCACCAATCCCTATGGATTCAATTTTTTTATTACTTGATGACATTCTGTGCACTTGCGGATTGCACCACATCAAGTTTTTGGCACCATTATTGGGGATTGGTTTTTGGTTAATATTAGTTAATTAAAAATTGATTGGACTAGACTATTTTTCTTTACAGTTTTATATTTGCATTTGTTTACACGTTTCTTAGCATTGTTTCTTTTTTTTCAAGAAGATAAATTCAATTCATGCGAAGGACCACAAGGTCAGGGGATTTATTGCCATTTGACTCAGAGATTGATCGCACTTTTCATTGAAGACTAATTGAGAAAAGAATAATGGGTCAAAATCAGATACCCCTGAACCTAGTGATAATAAACAACAACAACCGACCACTTAGAGACTACACAACACCAAATTTGATAGGATTAAGATCAAGCATTGTTAGACCAACTATTGAAGCAAACAACTTTGAGCTTAAACCATCCTTGGTTTCTAAGGTGCAGTAGTGCCAATTTGCTGGAGCACCAATGGCAGACCCAAATATGCATTTGGCAAAATTTCTGGAAATTTGTGCAACCGTAAAGCAAAATGGGGCTTCTTCTAAAGCTATAAGACTCATTCTATTCTCATTTTCATTAAAGGACAAAGCTAAGATTTGGCTATCATCGCTTCCTCCCGAGAGTATTGCTACTTGGGATCAATGTGAACTAAAATTACTGAGCAAGTTCTACCCACCTAGCAAAACTACTCATATGCAACATCTTATCATCAATTTTATGCAAAAGGATGGTGAGTCATTGTTTGAGGCATGTGATCGATATAAGAGTCTATTGCAACAATGCCCACACCATGGGCTTGAAATATGGTTGATCATTCACACATTCTATAAAAGATTTCTTATGCTGCTAAAGTTGCACTTGATTCAGCTGCTCGGGGAGCTTTGAAGAATAAAACATTTGAAGAAGCCGAAGATATTATAGAAAGTATAGCTTTCAATCATCATTAGTGGGCTACTGAAAGAAGTGTCTTTGTGCAAATTTTGGGGATGCACTCAGTAAATTATATGGATTTTATGGCTACATGATTGGATAGTATGAGTAAGTGGTTAGATTCATTGAGTGTAAGTCCGATAAATGCCATTAATGTGGCTTGTGAGATTTGTGGAATTTTACGACACTGAGAGGGAAAATTGCTCAGTTTTAACAACCATGCAAGGTGGTTGTATAGAACATGTAGATGCAATCAACAATTTCAATTCATGGTCGAACAACCCTTATTCTAACACATGATCCTGGATGGAGGAATTATCCAAATATTTCTTACTGCTCAAATCAAGGGCTATATCAAAATCAAGGAATTTATCGTCAAAATTCTGAATCTCAATAATCACAAAAGTCTAGCATGGAGAAGATGATAAAGAAGTTTATAGCAACACAATATGAAGTAAACAAAAAATTTAGACAACAAAACTCTAACCACGAGATTATGATTAAAGAGTTGAAGACTTCCATTGATTCCTTTACAAGTCATACAAATATGTTGGAGAACCAAGTCACACAAGTGATGAGATCAATTGCAAGAACTTTGGGGAAATTTCTGGGACAACTGGAGACCAACCCGGTAGAACATTGTAATCCATAAACTTGAGAAGTGGTAAAGTGTTGCAAGATTCAATTGAAGGCATGCAAAATGTAGAAGATAACCTTGTCAAGGGAGTTGGTACACCTAAAATGCCCATAGTGGTATAGGAGGAGTTGAGCAAATTTAAGGAACCAAAAGAAGATATTTTGCTACAACCTCCAGTGCAATCTTATCAACCACCAATTCCATTTCCACAATGTTTAGTGAAGACAAGGCAAGATGAAGAATTTGGAAAAAAATTGGAGATGAGGAAGAAAATTTGTGTGGAGGTGCCATTACTTGTTGCTTTGCACCAAATGCCACAATTTGCTAAATTTATGATAGAAATTATCTCCTAAAAAAGGAAAATAGTAAGTCAGATTGTTGCACTCACTGAGTAGTGTAGTGCTATTATTCAAAATGAGCTTCCTCCCAAACTGAAAGATCCGGGAAGTTTTTCCATCCCATGCTTCATCGGGGATAAAAAGATTAATAAAGCTTTCTGTGATGTAGGTGCTAGTGTGAGTTTAATGCCATTTTTCATGTGCAAGAAGCTAGGTCTGGGCAACCTAAAACTCACAACAATGACTTTGCAATTGGCCGACCATTCTTGTCAGCATCCCTTGGGAATTCTATAGGATGTCCATATAAAAATTGATGACATTGTTGTGCTTAATGACTTTATTGTTTTAGAGATGGAGGAGGACCCCCGAATCCCTCTTATACTTGGAAGACCATTTTTAGCCATCGCTAGACTAATTATACATGTGAAAAATCATAAAATGTCATTTTTGATGGGGAAGTATAAGTTGGAGTTCGACCTCTCAAGGTTAACCACTGATTTTCATGAAGATGACAATGGAGAGGAAAGTAATTTTGATAAGGAGGGTCAATTTGAAAGACCTCCAGACACTAAACCAAACATATATCCTTTGAAACATGGAAAATATATTATTCCAGCAAGAGCTAAGGCAAGGGAAGAGCCTTATCAGTTTAGAATGCTCAGAGGAGGGGAAAGGAACCCCCTCAAAGTAAATGCTCCAAGTTGAGTTGAGAAAAGGGGTCGAGCTAAGGACCTTAAACAAGCACTTCTTGGGAGGTAATCCAAGCTTTCATTGCATAGATCTTTTATGTTTGCTTTAATTAACCTTTGATTTTGAGTGTTTTTGATCAAGTTGTTTCATTTTGCAGGTCATTAGACAGTCATAAGACAAAATCAAGAAGCTTCAAAGTCTTCCATGGGCAGGTCATGCAAAAAAATTTAGACATTACAATGCTCGCCACGAGGTGCCCATGACAGCTGACACAGACCATGGCCAAAATATGCAGAAAATATGAAAGTCCACAGTGCACACCATGGGCTACTTGTGCCAGCCGACACAGACTATGTCGAATGAACCCTTTATATAGGACCGACCATGCCAGTAAAACCCTAATCGTGTCGCCGCCAGTGGTGACCCCTAGAACACCCCAAAAGCCTTCATCATCCTCCACTAAATCATGAATTTAAGCCTTCTCTCACCCTAAATCTCCACATTTTCTCTTCAACAGTGATAACGCCTTCAGAAAAACCTCCATTTCGGAACCCTAGTTCCAGCCTTTGAGTGATCTCCATCATTTGAAGCATAGGTGAAAAGGACACCGAGGAAGGAAAGATAACTTTTTGATTGTTTAATGATGAATATGAGTGGTCTTTAAAATAATTCAATTATTATTTTCGACTTCCTACCGGTGGGGTGAGAAGAATACCAAAGGACTTTAAGGCCATAACTTTTTGGTGGGAATTGAAAGGATCAAATGACTGTGATCCTTCAAGGGCGAAAGCTTCTCAATTACAAAATTCCATATTCTACTACCTCCATAGAATAATGGCAAATACCATTTTTGGAAGAGGAGATAGTGAAGGGGTTGTGAAGCTTAGTGAACTTTTATACCTATGGTGTATGATGCATGAAGAGAGCATCAATTTTGGCTCCCATTTTGTTAGGAATCTTGTTAAGGCTGGGAAAACCCTTTCAGGGGTAATAATGGTTGGTGGGTTAATTACCCACATTACGAAAATCCTCAGGTATGATTTGAGTGAGTTGGTGAGCGTAGAAGGAAATTCGAGTATTGATACAAGGGTGTGTTTATCTTCTAAGATGCTCATTCACGATAGTGATTCATTTGCTTTTGTAATGAAAGATCGCGTACCCTTTAAATTTTCAAATATCGAATACACCACTATCACCAACCCCGAGAACTAGAGGTTGAAGCAAGTCCCACCTATCCCTCCATTTAGGGAGCCACAATTTCCCTCCTCTGAAATATCCCAGGCACTAGTAATTCACCTTGATAGAGAGGGATCACTTATAGAGAGAGAAGAGCCACCGATATTCAGGGATGAACCTCCCACTTTAAACATAGAATCGGCTGGACCTTCTTTTTCTCATCTTGAGCATTCTATACAGCCCTCTATATATGATTTTTCTCATTTTCGTTCTAGCCTTGATAATATTCATGCAGAACAAGTTGCTATAAGGCAGAATATGAAGCAACAATAGGGACACTAGAGCAGTGGACCGGACAACCTCACAAGACATTTTCATATGGCAGAGATGCACTATGATGAGGCTAAATTATATTTTCAAGATAAGGCAAGAAGAGGCAGCCTTTATGAAAGATCAAAGGCAATTTCAAGATGAGATGAGGTAATTTATGTATGAACAATGGCAACAATGGGGAAGAGAAGAAGACCACAGGGGAGCAGAGGATAATACAACATCTCAGATCGAGCATTTGTATCAATGACATCATAACATTAGCTCTCGAGTTCCCAGCAATTTTGACATGCCTCCCCTTCCTCACTTTCCTCCTCGTCCTCCACATTGATCGACTCTATTGGAGAAGCGCCTCACCTTCAGGGTTAGTTTTGTTTTCTTTTGTTAGTATTGTTCAATGTACCTTTTTGTGATGTTTTGTCATAGTTTGTAGTTGTTTTCATTTAGAAGATTTTTGTTTTGTTTATGTTGTTATTTTTTAAGTCAACTTGAAGCATGCATGCATAGCCTTGTCCTTTAAGAAAAATTTTGATGATACCATGTGAATACTCACCTTTATTTTTTTGGTAATTCATGTTCTCCCTATCTTTTAGTAAGATCATGAAAGCATTGTTGGGTTTATGATAGTTCACCAATTGTCTACTTGATAGTTTGACTATTTCACTTCACTTATGGTTTGCTTCCGAAAAGTTGATTAAGTATTACTTAGTCATGATTCATCTTGTCGGACTAGTACCTTGGTAACCATAGGTGATCATCTCCCAATATTTTAGTTACTGGATAACCTCGGTCCATGTCAACTCATTTGAAAAAAAATCCAATTTCAATCTTAAAAAAAAAAAGAAGAAATGGTTATTTTGTTCAAGTGTTGCGCATTGTAAACACTTAGCGAAAAAAGAGAGAAAATAAGAGAAGAATAAAAGAATAAGAGATCATAAAAAGTAGTTGTCATGAGTGGAAACTAATATATTACCCCTTTGAGATCGAGTTAGGTTACTATGAAAATAACTATTAAGTTTCTCTTGATACTGAATACCCGTTTGAGACTTTATGTTGGGAAGAGGGAATGAACCTCGCGTATGGGAGGTAAGTGCCTAATGTTGGAAACCTTGGGAATTGTTGGGTTGCAAGGTTGCAAACAAAGTCCCACATTGAAAACACATGGGAAAGATCATGGTCTTATAAGGGAAAGATATCTCCATTGGTATGAGGCCTTTTGGGTAGAGTCCAAAAATAAATCCATGAGGGCTTAAGCCCAAAGTGGACAATATCATACCATTGTGGAGATATCCAAATTCTTTTCGATCATAACAATTGGTATTAGAGCTCGGACTACCACAAGGTCTAACCGTCGACTGTGCACAAGAGCTATTGTCTAATCGAGCAATGTGAGTAGAATATTGACCATGAATAAAGGAAGTAAGGGCTCCCATGTCTGGATCAAGAGGACTAAGTAGGAAGTCCTAGTTGCGGCTAAGCTAGGTAGTCCTAGTAGGTCAGGTTGATTGAGGGACGGGAAGACCTAGTGGGTTAAGGATCGGACCGAGGGGATTCCTGTGGTCCTTCGTTTGAGAGGGTATTGTTGGGGTTGCAAGGTTGCAAACAAAGTCTCACATTGAAAACACATGGGAAAGATCATGGACTTATAAAGGAAAGATATCTCCATTAGTATGAAGCCTTTTGGGTAGAGTCCAAAAATAAATCCACGAGGGCTTAGGCCAAAAGTGGACAATATCATACCATTTTGGAGATATCCAAATTCTTTTCTATCCTATAGGGAACACAATGGAATGATGACTTGACTTAGGGCAGAACTTGAAAACTCTAGGAGCAAACTATGCTCTATGCACTTCGACTTTCTTGTTAGGCTTGGTGAAACTAATCGAATGCCTTTGCTTAATGATAATACTACTTGATGGGATTAGATGAACTTATTAAGCTTAAGAGATGATCATTCACATGTGTTCTTGATATTGATGTTTGTTTGAGGATAAACAAAGGATTGGTCTAGGGGATTTTGATGTGTGCATTTCATATAGAATTTTTATCATAGTTTGACACACATTATATCTCATTTCTTGTGCATATATTCCATATTTTCACCTATTCGTACTTCATTTTGATATTTTTCTAGTTTAGAGAACTACTCTTGTTTATTTTCCTTAATAGGGCGTGAAAAAGAGTTAAAACGAGGTTCAAAAATCACCTTCTAAAAGAAGTTCAGCTGCCAAGATCGTGGTCAATTTTATAAGGTCGTGTCCCATTTCCAAGAGTTCACAGTGCACGCTACAGGTGGCCCGTGCTGGCTCAATTCTCAGTCTTTTCCAGCGCGCGCCATGGACCACCTGTGCTAGTCGGCACGGACCATGCCGGGTTTTTGAAGTACCTCCAGTGCACGCCACGGACTACCCGTGGCACGGGTCGTGCCAAATTTACAGGTTTCTCCAGCACTCAGCACGAGCAGCCTGTGCCAACCGACACGAGCCATGCTAGCCTGCATAGACTGTGCCTGAACGTAGGCTCCTTCAGCTTTTGCCACATGCAAGTCTTGCAAGCTGCCACGGGCGGGCCGTGCCAGCTAGTATGACCCATGTCGCCGTCCTCCAGCAGTCACAGCGCTCGACACGAGCAAGTCGTGCCAGCGAACATGGCCCGTGTCGTGCACTTGAAACTTAGCTATAAAAGCCAAATTCAAATCTAAAGGAAGGGATCTCAATTGGGAGCTATCCAAGGGCCCCAAGAAGACTTCGAAAAGAGGAATCAAGGGATTTCCAATGGCCGAACGCTCAGAATTCAAATCGGAGAGCATCCGAAGACGACCCTTCACATCGAGACTAAGCTTTTCTTTTCATTTCTGAAATTGTCTTGATTGCAACTTGTTTACATGATGTTCTCTGATTGTAACTCTGAATTCATGGAGTAGACTCTTGATTTTAGGATTAGGGATTAACCTATTTGATATATAGACACTACTTGTTAAATCTATTGAGTTTGACTATTTCTATTTCAATGATTTATGTATTTATGGTCCGAATCTACTAATTGAACACGATCTTGATGCCAAAAATACAAGATTCGTATCCCATGAGGATTTGGTGATGAACCGAAAGAAGAACACAATCCTTTGACACATAGAACCCCGAGACATGGAGAGTCGCATAGGAAAATAGATCGGTATGCTACGAGGAAAAATAAGTTATCATAGATCTTAATGAATCGGTTCTAATTTATCATCACACAGTAAGAGAAGGTAACACAGGGATTGTGGGATCATGTGACAGAGATTTCCTTAGAAAGCAACCTCTCATTTCTATCGCTCTGAAAGTAGATGACCAATTGGAACAGATACACCAATCTAGTTTCAAAAGTTCATATCGGATACCATAGGATAATCTACCTATATTAATCATTAAGAATAGGAAACCAAACATAGATCAAGTGTTTACAATTATTTAGGTGAAATCGAAGTTCTAGAATCGCTTTTCTCATTAATTCCTCTCGGATCACTATCCTTCCTTCTTTCTCTAAATTAGCTCACTCTCCCTCTTCACCTAATTTTCTGATTTCTTCTCTTAGATCTTTTGCTCTTTCACTACCCAAACTCATGATTAGTTTAGACAATCACATTTATTTAGTATACTAGTACTTAACCACTAATCCTTGTGGATTCAATTTTTTTATTACTTGACGACATTCCGTGTACTTGAGGATTGCACCACACATCACATAACGGATGAGCAATACCAGAGCATGCAGTAGCAATTTCAGAGGACATATGAGTTTTACAATTAAGTCACTGACTATCTCTGACGTCAAGAGCAGTAGTGGCAGAGAGAGGAGGATCATCGAGGCTTGATGTAGATAGCAAGTCAACAAATTGATAGTCTCTACAAATATCACAAGTATTTAGGTACTCTCTTTCAGTTATCTAAAATTTTTCCTCCTTCACCTTATTAATATTTTTATTTTCATTGTGATAATGAAAGGTTTAAGTCTAGGGTTTGTTAGTTAGTTTTGTTTTTGTTATGTTTTCTTTACATCATCATTTTTTTTATGATGCATTATCATGTTTACATGTCATTATGCATTATTTATTTATTCCTTATAGCATAATAGATCTTTATGTTTTTATGATATTATGTTAATATGTTTAGCGATCTATTTTCTTCTACCATTAAAAATAGAAGAACCAACCCTACTTGTGGTAGGTAAGTGTATATTGCCAGAAACATTAGAAATACGGTTAGATGACGACTTGACTAAGATTAAAAGTTGAAACTAGAAAAGTTAAGCTACTTTTTGCACTGAGCACGAAAAACTTTCAATTAGGTCACACTAAAATAATTTGGTTGTCTTGCTCATTAGTGAAACTATATGATAAGATAAGATTTATTCGCTAGGGATTATGATACATTAATCACACATATAGGTCTAGATTACAGGTTTTGCTCGAGGACAAATAAAAGTTTAAATCTGGGGTATTTGATGTGTGTATTTCATGCTTAGTTTTATGTATTATCTTGCATGCATTTTGTGTCATCTCATGAGCATATTTTGCATACTTGCATCCTCTTTCATTGTTTTTACCTTTCTAATTTGGAGATCTGCTCTTTATTCTTTTTCTTTGATAGGACGCAAAAGTAGAGAAAAATTGAAACTTAAAGGCCTTAGAATGAGGATTCAATGCAAGGAACATGCCCTGATCATGTCCTATGACACGAGCTTGTTCCTTTGATCGAAGTTAAACAAAGAACAAAGCCAAATCAAGGCTTTCAACACTTGACACTGTTAGTATTAGCCTTAAGAGTCAATTATGAGATGATTAGGATTATTGGGTTAATGATTATGATATTGGGTTAATGGTTAATCCAATATGCTAAAATCCAACCCATTAAAGATGATTAA
>JBBUKS010000029.1:2514606-2524824 GCA_038050645.1 Hedychium gardnerianum
ACTTATTTTGATTATTGAGGGTACATGCATGTGAGATGTTGTACCCATATTCTGTATTATTGTCACTACTCTTGATACTATTTACAGTTTGAGTAGGGTGCATGTATAGTAGTGGTATACAGGTATTAACATACGATGGTGAGTTGATTCTTTTTGTGAGATTGTATACTTTTTTGTTCCTGTACATTCTTGAATTATTGTACTTGATGTTGTTCATGCACTATCTGTCTTATACCCGCTGAGTATTTCCTTTGTACTCACCACGCCTGCTTTCTATTGTTGTTTCTTTGTTAGTAGGTTGTTGATTAGGTCGCTTGGAGGATATCTGCTCGCACTGTCCCTCTCACATCGAGCTTCAGAATTGATTTTCGTTCCATTCGGTTTGTTTTAGCTTCCGCGTTTGTTTATTACTCGTGTATTGTATTAATAAATTTGTATCTGATTTTTCGGATGTGTTTCCAATCGTGTACTTATTGTCATAAGCCGGGCTGGCTCGCAAATGGTATGTTTTGGTTTTCTGGTCGTGTAGACCATTTTTAATTTTTTTATTGGATTTGGTTGTGACCTTATATACACTGCGTGGTTGTGCATACCGGAATAGGGTATTTTCTTATTGTTATTGCACTACGTGGATGTGTATACCCGTGTGGGGTATTTATATGTATTTGTTGTGTCTATATATTCAAGATATTGTCAGCCGTACAGAGAAGGTGCTGTCCAATTTTCGCCAGATAAATATCTTCCCGGGGCATGACAGTTCTACCACCTGCTATTGTATCACTATGTATTAGAAGTTTAAAGATATCAAAATTTCATTAGCCTGAGGAAGTCTCAGGTGATGGGACTTCTCCTCCCACTCAATCAATAACAAGTTTAGAAATAACTTGAAAAACGTGGTCAATCTGCTATATACAGATATCTAGATAATGGCCTTACGAGATTTCAGAAGCATAAAAAGGCATTTCAATGAAAAAACATGTGCTTTGCATCTAAACTAAACTAGTGTATGTATTAGAAGTGAATAAGCAAAACCAACCTACTACATTGTTGACAGAAGCGCTGGATAGCATTTCGAACAACAGCTGAGTTGGCCTTTGCATGCATCTCACAAACTTTGTGCCGTCTATGATAGTCCTTTGTCTCACTGAGGTCAGCATCACAGCCTTCAACCTGGCAAGTTGGGTAATTCGAATTTTCTCCTTGTGTCTTGCTCTTCTTTCCTTTTTCCCCTTCCATTTTTTTTAGGGTGGCTTCAATTGTTTCCAACATCGGGTAAGAATGGTTCCCAAGGTTTAAGTTAAGTGCTTCAGCACCACCACAAGGTTCACCCTCATCCACCACGTGAATCCTCTTCCGTTTCTCAGTTTCACTCTTCTCATTCACAAGTAATCCAAAATCAGTATATTTCGAAGAAGATGAGTTATTCAATCCATTTGCTTGATCATGGCACTGATGATTGTTCCCGCAACCACTAGGAGCTGCATTAGCGGGGTTTGCAACAAAGAGCTCCCCATCCCATCTCCAGTCATTCAAGTTCCATTCCGAGCTTTTCTTTCCCATTATACTCAGATTAGAAGTGCCCACGGTGAGAAAACGGTTACCTTCGCCTCCTACTCTAGTCTCCATTAAATCCGAAAGCCGTAATACAATTTGAATGACTGAGTTTTAGTGACAACTACTTCAAGTACTACATGTCCATCAAGCCACTTAGAAACCAGGGGTGGAGAACAGACTAGCAGACAGAATTCCACGCTTCAATGCTCCACAAAGAAAATCTAAAAATATAACACCCACATAGCCGAAATTCCAAACAAGTGAAACCCACATACCAATCACGAAGGTCACAACAAAAGAAAACACAGTCAAATTAAGAAGGCAAACGGCACGATAATTTTCACCAGAAAACCCTAACTCAGTGCCAAAGACCAATTTTTAGCCAATCAATCAGCACAAATCATCGAGAAGATCCAATACAGCAGCCAACCCTGTTATAACGCCCGTCACGTAGTTCAGATGCATCGAAAACTCCACAATCAGACATGTCTCGATATCTATACGAATCTAAACAATCCGATCAGCCCGACAACGATCACCGCTGATATCTAGACAAAAAGAGAAAAGGCAAACAAAGGAAAACGGGGCGATTTCGAGAGGAAGAACCTCCTTTTGGCGAATCGAGGTCGTTCCTAGAAAACCTCTTTATCTGGATCGAGAGATTCGCAAACATCAGCGGCGAAAATTTCTGAGTCCCAAATGGCGGCCGACGACACGACGGGGAAGCAAGAGAGAGTGGAAGAGGAATAGGGTGAAGGAACGCGTTATATTCTTACCAAACAACCCCGTTTTCCACCCTTATGTGTGTACGCGGGGCCCTTTGTGAGACTCCGCAACACATCCGCGAACACGGAAAGACGTCAAAGACTCAACATCAATATTTGTCCCTTAGCAGGCCGGTGGTCCCAGTCCCACTAACTCTGATGCTGATTGAATCCTCGCGCGTTCGATCTTGAATTTGAGAGTAATTTAACGAGTCAATTCAGGAAGACGAAAGAGTTTGAAAAATATCTAAAATTTTGAGATACCATATATATCATATTAATATGTATATCTTAAAATTTTTAATATATAAAAAAAATATCAAAATATAAAAAAAATTAAAAAATATATATATTCGGTGTAATTTAGATTATCGATACAAGATATGTTTTTTTCGATATTTCAATGTTTTTAGATATATCAAAAATTTTAATATAAATGGTATGAAATTTTCAAAAATTTGATATATTAAAATTTTGATATACTAAATTTTCAGTATGATATTGATATAATTTTTGTTTATACTAAATTTTTAATACGATATACAATTTCATATTAATTTTTTGATATACCATCAGTGTTAAACAAAACATAAGATTCCAATGTTTCATGAAAAATCTCATCCATGCGCCTCCTCATTTGTTTGGATCGATGAAGGCAAATGGACAAAATACCATCGGATAATCTAATATTATTTTTGGATAATTTATACTCTTTCATTCACGATTTATAATATTGAGATCGACCAATAATATTAGAAAAATAGTAGACCCAATAGGCTCAATTAATTGAGAAGAGGATTTGAGAGCTTGATAGGGAGAAAATATCTCCTGATTATAGATAAACTCAAGCGCATACAAGAGAGCCAACTACTAACTCCGATGCAGATTGATCTAAATCCTCGCGTGTTCGATCTTGAATATAGGAAGATCTAAAGCATGCGTTGTGTTCATGTAATGACAAGAGTAGAGTAGTTTGACAATGAAGTCGAAGGCACTCTCCGTGTTGACTGAGTCAATTAGAGAAGACACAACTAGAGATAGAAAAATATCAAAAATTTCGATATATCACATATATTATATTGATATATACCATTAATATCAAAAACTCTAGTATATCAAAAAAATTCCAGTATGATATAATATTTTAGTACGTGATTTAAATATTTCAATAATTTATCGAAAATAAAAATATCGTCTCGTTGAATCCACGTCTTTTTTATAAAAATCATCACTATTATATATTTTATTTTTAAATATTAATATAGTATTACAATGTTTATCCCCTAACATGTATTCATTTAATGTTTACCGTGGAATTACATATACTAGCAAACAATAATAAA
This sequence comes from Hedychium gardnerianum, assembly GCA_038050645.1. NCBI lineage: Eukaryota > Viridiplantae > Streptophyta > Magnoliopsida > Zingiberales > Zingiberaceae > Hedychium > Hedychium gardnerianum. Next base: position 2,518,268 of record JBBUKS010000029.1, read on the forward strand.
GTACTTACAGAAAAATGAAATACAAGAAGCAAGAACCCACAAAAGAATTAAAAAGTGTGGAATTAACTTGTTATCCGTCTACTAAATGAATGTTAAGGCGAAAATGGAATGGTCAAAGTGACTAGTGCTTTAATACATCTATCTCATTTTTATTAGAATTTTAGAGTCATATTATAATTATAAATATCTAATATTATTAATTAAATAAATCATATATTAATATAATCAAATTTAAATTTAAAAAATTAATTACGAATAAAATATATAAATATCACATATACAATTTTTGATTTGATAAAAGGTGAAATAATTAAACATAAGTAAATTTAGACTTTTATAAATAAGGATTATGGTCCAATTTATAGAACGATGATTATATTTTGTATTTCATCGATAAAATTATTTGGATATTAAAAAATTTACAAATTGAACATCATTTTCAAAAATCGACCGCAAATGATGAATTTTAGTATGTTTTCATAATTTTTAATATTATGTTTATGATTTCTTGAAAATTGAATAGAGCTTAGGGTTTTGTGTTAAAATTTTTCAACTTATTTTTTTCTATCAATTGATATCAGAACTAAATTTATTTTAAATTATTAAGAAATTATCTTATTTTAGTTATCGTATGTCTATGATTCTGTCTTTCCATCCACTTGTTCACGGTTAGAAATAGAAAAAATTGATTTTTGATAAGGCTGTCAGAATAAGATATCAATCAATTAAATTCAGACCGATTTTCCGACATCATACAATGACCCATGTAGAGACGATTATAAGAGGATGAGTGACTGCTAGAAATCATCACAGAAGAGTCGAAATGAGTGGCTGTCGGAAATCGCCACATAAGGGTCCGGAAAAAAAAATGTTCCAGTGATTTTTCGACAGATTGGAGGCTAGAGATGACGCGGCGGTGGTCGTTTCCTTATGGGTTGCCATCGGTTGGCGACGATTCAATTGGATGAAGTGGCGACAACGACGGCGATGGTGAATCAATAGTTTTAGAAAGTTGTGTCGAAGATAATAAACAATTATATACTTGCGATTTCTGAAAGTTACATGATTACATACATGATTAAAAAGTTACGTGATTTGAGAAAATTATGTGATTTCAAATTTTGGATTTTAATATATTTTATATTTTTTTTAAAAAATAACAAAAATCACGTTTTGTTACATGGTTTGGAGAGGAAACGAACGCACGTTTTTGCCATTTTGTCAATTTCATAATTTTAAAATTTTAAAATTATTTTAAAAATGGACAAAATTACCCTTGTTATGGCCCATTAATAACAATCCGTTAAAATTTAATCATTTGATAAAATAATTTAAGTTTTTTTAAAAAATAATTATTAATTATATTATTTTATAATAATATTAAATTTTAATTGGATTGTATGAGTTCTATTAATATCGATTGTTTCAAATTAAGTTAAATTTGAATTATATGTTGCTAAAGTGACCTCTATTATTGAAATATAATGTAAATTTGTATATTTATTTAAGTGTTAGTCGATCTAAAGAAAGATTTATACTTATCAAAATTATGCATTTACTTGTGATAATAAACACGTAATAATTATAAGGTTTTCTTTGTTATTTTAAAGACAAATTTATTATTTGTCATGTATTATTACAATAAGCGTACTACTTGCAAATAATATTAATATTCAAAGACTTGATATTATTATTGCACTAGATATCTTTAGATGATATTTACTATTTATTTTTAATTTTTTTGAAATGTGCATGTAATTTATATTATTATTCTTATGTTCTCTTTTCAGCAAATATTACTACTATTTCTGCTAACTTAAGTTTAGTGTCGATTCTTAATGGGATAAACTTTAAGGATTGGAAGGAGAACATTCTTATTATTCTAGGTTGCATAAATCTAGATATTGTAATTAGGACAAAGTAACCCACTGCTCTTACATATTCTAGTTCCTCTAAACAGAGAGCTAAATATGAGAAGTGAGATCGCTCTAACCACATGAGTCTTATAATCATCAAGCGCGGCATACCTGAGGCTTTTAGGGGTGTGATGTCTGGTAGTGTCACCAAAACTAAGGAATATCTCGATGAGATTGAGAAGCGCTTTGCCAAAGTGATAAGGCGGAAACAAGCACAATTATGAAGTGCTTGATTTCCATGAAGTATAAAGGCAAGGGAAATGTTCAGGAATATATCATGAAGTTTTCCAACCTTGGATCAATGTTGAAGGCACTTAATCTTGAATTGTCGGATGACATGCTTGTGCATTTAGTACTTATTTCTCTTCCAAACCAATTCAATCAGTTCAAGATAAATTATAACTGTCAAAGGAAGAAATGAACTCTTAATGAGCTCATTTTATACTGTGTTCAAGAGAAAGAGAGGTTTACACAAGACAAGGTTGAAAATGCCCATTTGGCAATCACCCCTAAAGATAAGGGCAAGAAAAGACAGAATGAGGCTACTAAAGGGCCATATATGAAGAAACAAAAACGGGATAATGACAAGAAAGGTTGTTTCTTCTGTAACAAGCCTAATCATGTCAAGAAAAAATATCCTAAGTATCATGCATGACATATGAAAAAGGATACATTTTTAAATTTAGTTTGGTCTGAAGTAAATTTAGCTTTAGTTCCTAGAAACACTTGGTGGTTAGACTTCGGTGCTACTACTAACATAAGTGTTTCAATCAGAGTTGCCTGAGCTGTTGAAAGCCAAGTGATACCGAAAGATGCATTTATGTAGGTGATGGGAAGTCGGTTGAAGTGGAAGCAATAAGATATTTTAGATTGTTGTTAAGCACTAGTTATTATTTAGACTTAATAGATACTTTTGTTGTACTATCATTTAGATGGAATTTGGTTTTTGTTTCTAATTTGGACAAATTAGGTTATTATTGTTTATTTGGAAATAATAAGTTCAGTTTATTTATTAATTCTACTATTATTGAAACTAGTTCACTTATAATTTATGACAATCTATATATGCTTGATATAAATGTTTCTTATATTAAAACCCTAAATGTGGAATCACGTGGTACTAAGCGTAAATTTAATAATGAAAACTTCAGTGCATTATGGCACAAACATTTAGGATACATCTCTAGAAATAGAGTTGAACGACTTGTATCAGATGGAATTTTACACTCCATTGATTTTATAAACCTAAACATTTGTGTTGAATGTATTAAGGGTTAACAGACCAAAAGAAAGAAAGAGGGTGTATATTGAGCTATAAAGTATTGAAATTGATATATACAGATATTTGTGGACCATTTCTAACACCTTCTTGGAATGGTCAACGACATTTTGTATCATTCATTGATGATTATTCTAGATATGCATACCTATTTCTTATTTATGAAAAAGCTCAAACATTGAATGTTTTCAAATCATTTAAGAGAAGTTGAGAATCAACTTAGCAAAAGAATTAAGAAAGTCATATCTGATCATGGTGGTGAATACTATGGTAGACATGATGGTTTAGGTGAGCAACATCCAAGACCTTTTGCTTAATACCTAGAGGAGTGCGGAATCGTCCCACAGTACACCATGTTTGGCTCACCAAACATAAATGGTGTAGCTGAACAACGAAATCAGACTCTTAAGGATATGGTAAGGAGTATGGTTGCCATTCAACTTTACCAGAGTCACTCTGGGGAGTAGCATTAAAGACCGCAGCTTACATTTTAAATCGAGTACCCACTAAAGCAGCTACCAAAACACCTTTTGAACTTTAGACAAGGCGTAAGCCAAGTCTAAAACATTTTCATATTTGGGGATGTCTGACTGAGGCTAGACCGTATCAGCCACATGAAAAGAAACTGGACTCCAGAATATTAAGTAGCTACTTTGTTGGATATTCTGAGTGATCACGGGGCTATAAGTTTTATGATCTAAAGGTAAAAACAATCTTTGAGATGGGAACTATAACGTTATTTGAGGATATTGAGCTTAGGGGGAAGAATAAAGTAACATACCTTGTCTTTGAGGAGGAATATATTTTCACTACTCTTCAAGAGGAAATGGTTAATATTCCTATGATTGCTTCTGATAATGACCAAGATTTTATTCCTGTTAGTAATCTGAATGCAATACAAGAACAACAAGACATTGTCAATCAACTCCCAGAAGAACAAACTCAACAGCCTCAAGAACCAGTGTATGAAGAACAAGTGCCTTTACGAAGGTCCACTAGAGAAAGGAGGAGTGCTATTTCGAATGATTACATAGTGCTACTCCAAAAATATGAGGAAAACAATGGTATGACGGAGGATGATCCGATCAACTTTCATCAAGCCATGCAAGATTCTAATTCTCAAAAGTGGATCGAAACAATGAATGAGGAGTGTAAGTCAATGTAAGATAATAAGGTTTAGGAACTTGTTCTATTACTAGAAGGTGTGAAACCCATTAGTTGTAAGTGGATTTTTAAAATCAAACAAGATTCAAACGGCAATGTGGAAAGGTATAAAGCATGTCTTGTAGCTAAAGGCTATACTCAAAAATATAGGATTGACTTTAAGGAGACATTTTCTCTAGTTTCACTGAAGAACTCTTTTAGGACAATCATGACAATTGTCGCACACCTCGATATGGAATTCCATCATATGGATGTTAAGATAGTTTTTCTCAATGGAGACATTGATGAAACAATCTATATGGTGCAATCAGAATACTTTGTATCAGGAGATTCAAAGAGTATGGTTTACAAACTTAAGAAGTCCATCTATGAGTTAAAGTAAGCTTCTCGTCAATGGTGCCATAAATTTCATCAAATAATCATCTCATTTGATTTTGAGGTAAATATAGTAGATGATTATGTGTATTATAAGTTCAGTGGGAGTAAACATATCTTTTTGATTCTATATGTTGACGACATTTTGCTTGCCACAAACGATATAGGTATGTTAAACGATGCCAAGAGATTTCTATTTAGATACTTTGAAATGAAAGATCTTTGTAACACATCTATTGTACTAGGAATCCAAATACACCGAGATCATTCTCGAGGTATTCTTGGATTATCGCAAAAGAACTATATCAATAAGGTGCTTAAAAGATTTGACATGCAAGATTGCAAACCAGGTAACACCCCGATCGCTAAAGAAGACAAGTTTAGTCTTAAACAGTGCCCTAAAGGAAGCCTCGAGACTCAAGAAATGCAAAAGATTCCCTATTCTTCGACAGTATAAAGTCTTATGTATGTTCAAGTTTTAGGGTTTAGTCCAGATATTGTGTACATTGTTGGAGTATTGGGCAAATATTTGAGCAACCCATGAATGGATCATTGGAAAGCAACAAAGAGGGTAATGAGATATTTAAAGAGAACTAATGATTACATGCTCACATATAAGAGGTTAGATACTCTTGAGATCATGAGATACTCTGACTCTGATTTTGCGGGATGCTAAGATAGTATGAGATCCACTTCAGGCTATGTTTTTCTACTGCCAGCGAAGATATCTCTTAGAGAAGTGCCAAATAAGCACTAATAGCTTCTTCCACCATGGCAACAGAGTTTATAGCATGTTACGAGACATCTAATCATAGAATATGGTTAAAAAAATTTATCACTGGGTTGCGTATTTTGGGAAGGGTTGAGAGACCACTGAAGTTATTTTGTGACAATAGATCAGATGTATTGTATTCTAATAATAATAGGAGCTCAACAAAATCGAAGCACATCGATATCAAATTCCTTGTTGTTAAAGAAAGAGTACAAAGTAGACAAATTTCGATAGAATACATAGACACAAACTCCATGATGATAACATATCCTTTTACGAAGGGTTTACCACCCAATATCTTCTATGAGCATACCACTCATATGAGTGTTATTCAATTTGATGAAGTCTATATCTAGTAGGTGTTTGTACTATATATGTTTGGTTATGTTGTTAAAACTTATGTATTTAGATATTTTCTGATCAGACATAAAGTTTAATGCACTTTGTATAACTTAAGTTAAAGTTTTGATATCACTTTGGTTAAGGAGGACTAGTTGAAAATTAACATGAATAGATCACCTTACATGTAATTTTCATGCCACACATTTATGATTGATCTATGTCATTTGATTGTATTGATGTACGTGATCATCGATGATTTAGTTGTGATAGATACAACAAAGACTACATTGATCTTATGTCTATATAATTAATGGACAAGATTGTTAAGGAAGTTATATGGCTATGATTAGACCTGACCATGGTTCGGAACCGACGGTTCGACGGTTCCTGGGGGGTCGACCCTTAACCTTAACCGGTCAAGACGGTTATGGTTCATGGTTCACCACGGTTCACCATGGTTCAAGATTATTATATTAAAAAATTTAAAATTTATTTAAACAAAAGGCTTGTACTTGTTTAAGTTGTCTATGTATCCCCTTATGATATAGGGGAATCAAAGCCAACGTAGTTCTTTTATATTTTACCTTTTTACATTAAAAAGTTACATTGCTACTCACTTCCATTTCCCGTTTCCGTTGTATTTGTTCCTTCAGTATCAAAATCTTCGACTTCATCATCTGAAAGTTGCATTCCTTGGATTCTTTTCTCG
>JBBUKS010000029.1:2567782-2579317 GCA_038050645.1 Hedychium gardnerianum
GATTCAGCACTACAGAAAAATATTAAACAGTCATAACTTTTGGCTCGGTTGGGATTTCGAGACATTTAAACTATCAAATTGAAGATAATTTTAAGCTCTACAACTTTGCTTCAGAGTCCAACCTTAGAAAATATAATATGAGGGGTGAAAACATAGTTTTTGTGGAGAAAATAGTGTCCCCCCCCCACACCCCACCTCCCGTGGTGGCGGTCACGGCCCATGTCAGCCTTTGGTTCAGACTACTGACTGAATTTTAAATAATCATAACTTTTCATTTGGTTGGAGTTTTAAGGTGTTAGACCTGTCAAATTGAAGATAATTTCAAGATCTATAACTTTACTTTAGAGTCCAACCTGGGAAAATGTGATCTAATGAATGAAAACCGATTTTGGTGGAGCCCAGCCAATGGATAGATATGGAAAGTTTGGGGGAGGTATAAAAGGGTCAAACAAACCCTTGCTTGACTCATCTTAGACCAGGGGGCTCTGACCCCTTCCTTGGAGAGGGTTTGCCCCCTCTTGGGGAAACCCTAGAGCAATCATCTTCTTTCATCAAGACGATCCGTCCACCTCTGGATCAAGGATTCCTTCCTAAGACATTTCCTGCAAATCTCGCTAAATATTTCTTTCTCTCTATTCTCTGTTTTGGATTGCAATAATGCTTATTTCATTATCTTTGTATTGTAATTCTCTTACAATAGAGTAGACTCTTGATTCTAGGATTAGTGAGTAGCCCTATTGATATGTAAATAGAGTTTGCATGTTTTTTATTTGACGAAATGCCTGTTTATAGTCCGGATCTACTAATTTAACACAATCTTGATGCTAACCCCACAAGATTCATATCCCACGAAGATTTGAGGAAGGACCGAAAGGAGAATCCAATCCTTCGACCCATAGAATCCCGAGATGTGAAGAGTCGACTATGAAAGTAGATTGGTATGCCATGAGGAGTAATAGATTATCTTAGATCTTAACTGATTGATTCCAATTCGTAATCATACAGTAAGAGTAGGCATCTCGGGGATTGTGAGATCATATGACAGAGATCTCCTTAGGAAAGCAACCCCTCGGCTTTATCCCTTTGAAAGTAGAGGATAATTGAAATTGAAATGGCGGTGTAGTTCCAAAAGTTCACATCGAATACATAGGATAGTCTATCTACATAAATAATCATTGAGGATAGGAAATCAAACATAGATTAGGTGTTTACAATCATTGTGGTGAAACCGAAATTCTAGAATCATTCCCCCCAATTCCATCTTCTCCTTTTGACCACTTGCCTTCCCTTGATCACCTTTGCTCTAGGCCTTCTCTCTCTCTATCTCTCAAGCTCTCAAGTTCTCGTGACCACACACAACCCTGATTTTCTAGACAATTGCATTTGCTTAGTAAACTAGTATTTAACTACCAGTCCCTGAGGATCGATATTTTATTACTTGACGACACATCGTGCACTTGCGGTTTGCACCACATCAATAGGCCGATCCAAGCACCTCAATCCCCTTGAGGCGCCTCAATCGGTGCTAACATGGCAAGCTCTCGGCAAATCTTAATCTGGCAAATCTTATCTCGATCTAGGCACCTCAATCCCTTTGAGGCACCTGAATGCTGACGTGGATAGGCCAATCTGAGGCTGTCACCTCATCCTATCGTTGATATAGACTCAAGGCATCTCAATATCATTGAGGTGCCTAGATCCGCTTAGGGAGCCTAGATCCCTTTTAGGCGTCTGGATCAGCTGCTTCCAATTTTTAATGCATGCATCATAGAGTTAGTACAAAATAATATATAATATTAAGCATAAATAAAATCAGTCCAATTTAGACTGTCTTGGTCTTGACTTTTGGGTTTTTAGTGAAACCCTAGGTCAGTCCGATGCCTACTATTCCCTCAATGAGGAACATGTCCTCACGTACTTCTCTCATGAGGGTTTACCTATTTGCCAAAGATCTCGTACTCCAGACCTGTTTGGACTTATACTCAGCATTTGATCTTGATATTCGAGACTTCTCGCTAGACGTCTAGTCCTCGACCTGTCTAGACTTCTGTCTGATGTTCTCGACCCTAGGGCTTCCCGCCTAGTGTCCTCGACCCCCTTGGACTTCTGTTTGGTGTCCTCGATTTGCCAAGACTTCTGCCTAGTCACCTTGATCAGGACTTCCTTGCCCAATCCACTCGACCATGACTTCTTGCCCATTCCACACGATTCGGTCTTCTTTGCCCAGTCCAACCAATCAGGACTTCAGCCCAGTCCAATCGACCAAGATTTCTTTTACCTAGCCTCAACTTGAACTTGTACTTTGCCGAAGATCACTTAGGATTTTCTGGTTGAGCTACCTGCATACTCAGTCAAACTCATTAGATCATAATAAATTTTAACTTTGAATATTTGTAAATATCAAAATACAAATTTAATTAGTTGATGCTTTGGCACCAACAAAAAATGTCTAAGACTAGGAGCCAATTAAAACATTGAATGTTAAGATTTTTTATTTTCTTAGGTGTTTCTATATCCGCTTCTACTCGTTGTATAATAAATCCAAAAGTAAAGCTAGTGGGTTTACCTGATTGTAATGATGTCCTATAAATAAGAGTACTACCGGTTGAGGGCCCTTTTATAAGTTGTTCAATCTCTTCAGCCTTTTAACATGCTTCTTCGAACGAAATTGGGATAAATAATTTTATTTGTATTTGAATTTCAAGTTTAATCCATTAATGAAGCGGATAAGAATTTCTCTAGGTTTAATTTGGGGCTGCAATGAATTTTTAAGTTTTTAAATTTTCTTAGATACTCAATTTAGTTCATGTTTAATTGCCTTGTATTGTTGGTTTCTAATCTATGTCAGAATATATTTTTCAACTTAGAAACCGTTTCATCTCTATCCAATATGTGATTGATTTTTTCTATTCGTGATATATTTATTTTTGGATACTTTATCAATATTTCATCGCCAAACCTATGAGTTTGATTTTATCGTTTTATAATTTAATAACATAACTTATTTTTTATAAAGTAATTTTTTTAATAAAATCTTAATTATTTTAATAAAATTTGGCTCTCTTTCAAAAAGAAATAAATTTTTTGATAAATTATAAACAAGAACTATTTAAATTTTTTAATTATCCTAATAAAATTTGACTACTTTTTTTTTAAAAAAATAAAATAATTTTTTATTATAAAATTAAATTATTAACTACTTAAATATAGTTTTAATTTTGACACTGATATACGCCAATTCAATTATAGTCATCTAGTTTTCTTTTTTTAATAGTTACAATCAACATTAAAGTAAATTTGCTTAATCAAGCAAAGCAAAGAATTTTTTTTTAAAAATTTAATTAACACTCAAGTATTTAGTTTCAATTATTTTTAAAATAATTAATTTAATTCTACAAATAAAATTTCATTAAAACATCAAAATAAATCAAAAAATACTCATAATAAATAATCTATCAACTTAATATTTTTAAATTAAAAAAATTCATTTATTAATTCATTAAAATCATCAACTTTTGATAACTTTCGTAATATGTTCAAATTGATTTTTTAACCATTCTTAAAAATGGAGGGCCCCGTGTCCTTGTCGGTCCTGGTCCACCAATAAGACCTCGTTTCAATCCCTATTTTTGACGTAGCAGGAAACACAATCGATATAAGAAGGAAGGGTTTGGGTGCCCTTTTTTTAATCCTACCTATCCTCCTCTGTCCCCATGGCCAAGTTGGAGGAGTCCGATCCTCTCCTCAAGCACCTCGACGGCGCCAGCCAGGAGCCGGCCTCCCCTCCTGTGCCTCTGGCGGCGGTGCAACGAGCCCCACCATCTGCGCCCCAACTGACGGCGCCCGCGCCCTCCGTTCCCACGAAGGGGCACGCCCAATGGGCCGCCGAGCACGGGAGCGTCATCGGCGAGCCCGTACCCCGCGCCCTGTGGAGCTCCGGGCTGTTTGACTGCCTCGGTCGGAACGATGAATTCTGCAGCAGCGATCTTGAAGTTTGTATGTTTCAAGATCTCTTCCCCCTCTTGATTGTAGCCTTCAATTGTTGTTTTTCTGTCAATATATTGATAGATTATTGTCGTTCTGAGTTCATATTTCGATTAACATATTTCTGATTTATTAGATCGTACTAGTAGTTGGGAACTCTCTGCGAGTGACCCGTTATGATCTTATAGAGGAACTTCTATTGCCTTCCTGAGGGCTGACTATTTAGGGTTATAGTCAGAATTTTGGAGACTTAGAATTTTTTTATCAGTAGCATCTTTGATTTCTGTAAATGAGATTTTAGATATTTATTGCTAAAATTTACACGAACTCGTTGGATCAAGAAATGGAAAAAGGATAAATCATTGTATTCGATTCATGCATCCCTTCTCCTCTTCCGTAATCTTTGGTGATTCTACATATTTCTGTGTATATATTACTTGCATATACATTTCAATATAATCCTTCATTTTTTAATATAAGCTTTTAGATATTTATTGCTGAAAATTTCACCAACGGAACATCAAGAAATGGTTAAAGTAGAAATTGTTAATATCTGAGTCTTGTGCCCTTTTCCGTGAGTCACCACCTTAATACACCTGATCGGGATACCTCCAAGGCGGAAGCAAACCTCCCGTAGGAAGCCGGGTCTTGGAGGTGACCCCTTTCCTTTCCTTGATTTTGTTATGCATGACCAGATGTATGAGTACTACCTCTTTGGGGTATTTGGATCGTGTTGGGTTTGACTGTGGTGGGTGGGTGGTCGTCTTGGGGCTTTCCCTGTGGACTCGCCTACCTTGCTTCCTGTCCGGCTTCTTTCTTTGTTTTTTCGTTCTTCTCTTTTTTGATTTTTTAAATTATTTTTTATATCACTGTTTATGTATTAATTGCATTTATATTTCTTTTACCAACTTTCCTATATTTCCATTTGGCCTTATGCTAATGACCAAACCCCTTGGTAGGATCAAATATATAAAGCTCATAAAAAAAAAACAAAAAAAGAAGAAGAAAAATACATGTAGATGTAAGGGGATTGTTTTCTGTGATATAATGCCAATTGTCTCATCTCATATTAATTATGGTTTTAATCTTCAGGTCTTCTAGGAACCTTTGCTCCGTGTGTGCTGTATGGAAGTAATATGGAGAGACTTGGAGAAGTTCCTGGGTCCTTTGCAGAGAATTGCTTCCCTTATACTAGTCTTTATTTGGCTGGGAATTGCCTCTTTGGTTGGAATTGCCTTGCACCATGGTTGTCTCATCGTAGCCGAACCGCCATTCGTCATAGATTCAACCTTGAGGTAATTTATATTTCTTTATGAGAATATTTTTATTGAATATTCTTTTATTTCTGATAAATTGATATTTCTTTGATAAAAATATTTGATCATAATCCTCTTTAATATTCATTCATATTATATGGTTTAGGACATATTTTCCCCTAAGTTCCTTTTGTCTAGTAGTAAGAGTTCAATTTTTAGTATCATTATTGGGTATGATTATTCTTTGTGTTTGATGAAGAGAATAATTCTTTTTTCTTTTCCACACAATCGTCCATTTCATGTATACATCATGAATACTAAAATTGCCTCTCTTGTATCCTCTGTGAATATATAGGGAGAGTTTGAGGCATTCTCAAAATCTTGTGGGTGTTGTAATCTACTGAATGAGGATAAACAGAGGCTCGAGACATTCGAACAAGTTTTCGACTTTGCCACACATTTGTCATGTCATGTATGCTCCCTTTGCCAAGAAGGTCGTGAGTTGCGCCGAAGGTTGTCCCATCCAGGATTCAATCTGCAACCAGTAATAGTTATGATGCCGCCGATGGAACAAAACATGGTTCGCCAAGCATGACATTCATATCGTAGTACAATCTTGCTGATGGGGTTCAATTGCTTAGTGAATTGAAGATGCCACTGAATTTAAAACCAAGACACTGATACTTTTACATGTTTGTGCATAATCTCTCTCCTTGTGATTTTCAGTGTGGTTGTCCTAAGACGGTGTGAACAAATTCAGTTTCCTGGTAGAACGATCTTAAAGCTCGTCAGCTTTATTTCACCATCTTGATATTCTTTAAGCATCTATTGTTGTTACTTTTATGCCCTTGATCCTTGTAATGTCTTCATTATTTGGTTTATTATATCCTTCCATGATAAAGCCAATTTAAAAAGGTTGAAGTGATTTGTTAATAACTTTACATGGTCTGGTAAGGTACAGAAGATTGAATAAAATAACACGTACTTGAATTGATATATATATTTGAATTGTTAAACTCTATTCAATCATGGCTAAAATATGAAACGCATCTTACTTAATGTAGAGTTAGTCAAGTAATTTCTTGAAATTGAAGTCATACTAGAAGATTGGAGAATTCATTAGACTTTTTGCTAGCATTGAATTAGGTATTGAACTTCTTGATTGTGTTGTTGGACCAACTGCTTAGGCTGTTAGGTTAATACTTTCTATTCTATATTGGCTCATATTTCCAATCAAATCATTGTGTTGCCTAAGTAGCATAAAATAAGTGGACCAAAGATTGCTTTAATATTTCAACTTTCAAAGAGTTTCGAGTTTCATTTTATAAATAGGAAATCTAAATGTTTAGGATATCAACTTAGGTGTTGTAATGGCAAACCAATCTAAATGTTTAAGTATTATACTTGAAGCTCATTGGATATTGAGTGTGTCGATGTAGAATAATTGACCAACCTTGTGTCCTCTCCGACTTGCTTCGTTTTATGTACAACACAACTAGAGTAGAGAAAGTTACCATTTTCAACTAATTGACCGTTAGAGATTAGAGTCCGGATGAGTAAACCATTAGGAGATTCAATATTTGTAGAGGTACCATGACTAGAAGTGACAATGGCAAAGTTTGTATTTGAAGTGGCGAGGGAGAGGATGAATAATTTTGAATGGAAGAGGAATTAAAAATATAATTAACAACGCCAACATCAAAGAACCAAACAATCAAGAATTTACCTTAGAAGGTGGAGTTGCTAGAGGAATTAGCAATGTTGAGAACTTTTGTTTCTTGAACCTACTCAGATGCATGGCTGCTAGATGGATTCTCTGGAAGGGTAGGATTACAGTATAAGACACATACATATTTAAAATCTTCTTCTAGAGCCAATTGAAATTATGCAAGACAAAATTCTCTTTTGAAATTGTACAGCTGATAGTGTTCTCAACATTGTAGTGTTCTCAACATTGAATGTCGTTCTATCAAACTTAGTTGGTCCCAAATTATTGGAGAGTGGAACTCAAAATAGACTAGAATGGTTTTTGCTAATTCCTCTGAAGTTTGCATGTTAAAGTAAAATTAGTTTGTGTTTGGTTGTTATTTGTCTCCCAATCTTCAAGCTCGAGAGTCTCAGGTGATCCAGACTCCTAATGACATTTTCACAAGTCCTGAGAAAGATGCACAAGGCAAGACCATTTAATTTAAATAGTTTCATCCAATCTCACAACGGCAATAATATCATAAAATGTCATAAGAGTAAGAAAAACAATGATGTTGGACTAGATTTGATTTCACTTCATTAGCAGTTCACACTAGGATCAAATTTGAGTATGGTTTGGGCTTGTGTTGGTCGTAAAGAATGCACTGAGCAATAGGAGATGGGGCCGCTGGATCTTAGGAAGACAATATAGCTGAGACTGCACTAAACAAATGTTAGGACTGACTGATGCAGTGGATGATTAGATAATTAGTGTAAATAGCAATTATTTCTGCAAATATAAACTTAAACTACCCTTACTAATAGCTTAGCAAGGTCATACTAAATAGTTAGTGTAGTAGAAATAAAGACATACTTGGGTCATACTTAATCCTGGTTTCCTGATCACTTCAGTTTGTAATTTGCCAACTCCTATTTATCACCAGTTAACTAGTTTCCTATCCCTTAGGTCATCTGAGTTACATGGTGAGAACACTTTTTGCTTCAGTTGTTTTGTTCATTGGGTATGGTATCAGCCAACTGTGCTACATTTGCACTGGGTCTAAACGAAGTCCAAGTTTTTCTAACCCGAGTTGTAACTAATGTTGGCCTGCAACAAATTGTATACATCTAAACAGGCAAGAAAATGATGCCTTAACTTTAAGCTCCTCTTTTACCTTCCAAAGGCTTAGCCATATATACCTTTTTTTCTTCCTTAAATACACCTTAAACCAAGGGATTTATCCTAGGACCATTGTTGTCTTGTGGATAAAATTCTTGATTTAACCGAAACCCCTAGTTTAACTACACACCATTATACGAATGTTGTTTCCTTTCTTTAGCTCTCACTAAAAGCTTTAAACAATGGCGGTTTAGCAATTTAGCAAATTATAGAGCCTACTCCCCGGGATTCCTCACTGTCACCTTAAATTTAATGGAGAAAGATCCACTCAAGATGTAAGGATTCTACCTAGGTGAAGTTCGTGAGATGCAATTCACTAAGGGAAATAGTAAAGAACTCGAAAGAGCCACTATCTAAGGAAACTAGTTGGAAGTCCTACCAATTCTCTTGTACGCGTGAAGATTTACATTCTCATGCGCTTTCTTCGTGATGTCACTGCTTGATGGAGGAAGACTTGTAGCTTGCTGCTCTCATAGAAAGAGAGCACAAGAAGTCAAAACTTTGCCCGTGCGTGCCACTCTTTTTTGTTAGTAATGGAATCTCATTGCTCATTGGTTGCGAAAGCTCGCTACGCATCAAAAGGGGAAGTCACAAACTCACTGTTCTGGATGGTGGTGTCCTCACCATTTGCAAAAGGGAGAAGGAAGGGTATGAGGTTACCAGGATCAGGTAGTCTAAAGTCCAAGAAATTTTGCTTAAACACATGAAGATTTGCAATGCCATAAGACTTTTCTTTTTTCCAATATATATACGCTTGGATCAATTTTTTTTTTAAACAATCGATTGTATCGATGAAAATTTTCTTTTAGGATTTATGGATTGAGTTATAGTATTAACACACAAAAAAAAATTTAAATTTTTTTTTAAAATATGCACAGGATGTATAGGATAAAATGTATAAGATATTAAAATTATATATATATATATATATATGTTTTTGTCTATCCTTTCCACAACGACAGTAACAAAAAGGAATACAGACTTGCATTGGAAACATAACAGCATCTTAGCAAAGGGACCTTGAATAACTGCAGTCAGGCAAATCCTGGCACCACAGTGCATCCATCTCCATGAGCAAACAAATGTTTTGAACATTGCATGCAAAAGAAAAACACACGAGTAGCAAATTGGTCGTGCAAGGGGACTTGACCTCAAAGATCACACATAAAGTGCGAGGCAGTTGATTCGTAATAGAGAATTTAGCATGTGCACTGAGCCGGCCATAATCTTTCAGTTCTTCATGGCTAAAAATACAATTTCTCAGGAGTATCCCTGCAGGAGCTCCAATCATCACTAACTGATTGCATTTCCGTAAATCTAATGCATTAATGAATGCTGGCGACAAGAGAAATATTCTCTTTTGACTGCCACCACTATTGGGTAGGATATTGACAACATATGCCAATTAGATCAAACAATTATGATACATGAGCAGCAATTTTTGTTGACCTACATCTTTCTTTCGTATTGGATGTAATATACAATTTGCTGCAGTAGTTCAGGCCAAAAAACTTGGATTTCGTGTAGAGCAGATGCAGACTTAGGACAATTGGCTGATTTCATGTGAAAACAACTCAAGCAAAACCACAGAAGGGTCATCTCACCATCTAGCAGCAATTGGATAATTGATACATTTCTGAAGTTGGGAATCCCATCAATTGTAAGTAACTTGCAGCTGTGATTAGGTAGGTATATCGAGGTAAAGATTGTCTGGTCTTTTCTTCGCTAAGGTGATCATGTATCATAGCAGTAAGAGCCATGACACCACCTCTTAGTTCATATTCCAAACTGAATCCACATAAAGACTAATCAGAATCTGTGTCTATTGACAGATACAACCGACGCCTTACAATCCGTGGTTGTACAGGAGAACAATCAGATATTTGATTCGCTGGAGTTGGTTTATTGTTCTCAAGACTGTTTGCACTCAAAAGCAACGACGCTGCATGCAAAAAATGAGCATAAACCACAAATAAATGAGAAGAAAAATTACCAAACAAGCTCATCGACAAGAGCATAATGAAGATATAAACAAAGTGAGGTAGAAGGGGCAGCCCAAGCTAAAGTGATTATAACAAAATCAGATTGTATAACCACATTCCAAAAAGTAAATGTTATTTAACAAAATAAAGCGTATTGATCTTACTTATTTTGAAGGCAAGCAATCGCAAATAATTGTGAAAAGAATCATGTATGCCAACCTGATATTTAAACATTTTGCACAGACTAATGTAGAATCACAGCAAATGTTTCTTTAACTAAACCTGTGAGTCATGTGGAAAAAAGTTAACATAAATATCTTCTATAGAAGTTTGTTTGTTTACTATCCTCATGCACTCGTCACTGTTCGGGCTAGCTAGACTAATCCCCGTGATTTACCTTCTCCGTGTTGGTCCTGGGACGAATTGACGGGGACGTTGGAGGCGAACGTTTCACCTTTTGCTACAATTGTCCGTTTACTATCATAGTACAAAGCACACAAGAGAGCAATTAACACACTTATTTAAGCTATACCTGTAGGGATTTTTGTTATTGTCTCCAAACATAGTAGGGGTTATATTATTAAGTTTTCTGATTTCTGAAAATTAGCGGACTTAATCTGTAAAATTTCCAATTTTAATTAAACCAATCTTCTTCCCAACCTGTGCCTTATCTTCTCTTTTGTTTCCCACGACGCACACACACTGTCATGCCACTCCGTCTCCTCTCTCTCTTGTGTTTTTTTTTCTCTTTATTCTCCGTTTGCGTACGACATCATCTTCTCCATTTTCCATCATCATTATTCCAACAATGCCGAAGGTGGTTGCCGCAATCGCATCCTCCACCTCTATTGGCTACCACTACAAGCTTGTCCCTTGGTCCCTGCCCTAAAGTCAAAAGCACAATCATCAGGCAAATGATTGTTGTGGGTGCTAGGGTTTCTCTTCTCTTATAGCCATAGGTTTTGGATTTTGGGTAGGATTACTTGATGGATTTCCATATCTTTTTGATTGGGGTCTGATCCCGCGCAGTGACTCGTGGATGAACAGCTGGAAAGCTAAACCGTTGACTGACTGGCCGCCGGGTGAGTTGGTCTGGCTGGTCCGCTTGATTGGACACCGGTCAGCGATGCCTTGCTGATCTGTCGCTTCGGGCCTCCGGTCTGGTGCCTGTGAATGACCGTCGGGTATGATGACTTGTCCGATCCGCTCGACGGGGCTCCGGTCGGGTGATCGGTTGGAAGGCTAGGCCTGCTGACTGGACGACCGCCTGGCAGGGTGAGCTAGCCGATCTCTTTGACTGGACTCCGGTCGGTGTGATCTAGCCGGTCCGCTGCTCCAAATCTCCGGTCGGGCCTGCGCAGACCAAAAAGAGAGAGAGAGAGACGGAGTGTTAGCTGAGAACTCCAGGCGTAGGGCCTGGGGATCCCGCTCCGACGCTCAAGTCAGG
>JBBUKS010000029.1:2579417-2591161 GCA_038050645.1 Hedychium gardnerianum
AGATAATCTCTAATATCAACTCAACCAAATCAACCTAATAATATTCTCTATCAAATTATCTCATCTACACCAATTCTAAATTCATTAACTCAAATCGCATATCTACTAGTGATGGCCGGAGAAAGGATCTGACCGACGACCCTGGATTTGGCCGGAGCATTTTTCTGGCGGAGGGTAGTGGTGATGATGGCTGTTGTAGTGGCCGGCGACACTGAGTAGTTTGTCGGACAAGGAGAAGGGGTCAGATTTGATTCAGATTTGGTCGGCGGCACCAAGGCTGAAATCGAACGATGGTGATGAATTTGTGGCTGAAACCGGTGGCCGACCAGTAGAGAGATGACTACTGTCTCCACCAGAAACACCCGGAGCTGATCTGACCGGGTAGATTTGGCCGAAGGTCTAACCTAGCCAAGATGACCGACGTCGATCAAATCCAGTAGTGCCGGTTGGGGTTTGAGGAAAAGGTGCAGAGATGATGAGGATCCGGGCTGGCTTCTCTGGTCACGGCCTGGCGAAGGGTGGTAGCACCAGCAGCGATGGGGAAAAAGGAAGACGGAAATGAATCTAAAGAGGGATCAAAGGAGGGTTGTGGGCTGGTGTCCGGGAGGGGTAGCACCGGGGAGAAACAACATTGGCGACGGAGCTACCCGCAGTGGCAGCCGTGACTCGCTTGACAACGATGGAACGGTGGCGACGGTGAAGGAAGGAGAGGGGAGATCGGGTTTGTGTGAGGTGAGGAGTGGAGAAAAAATGAAACTTAGGTATAAATATATCCAGCTTAAGTTATTTCATTACAATCTTATGTTTAATAAAATCAATTAACTCCTCGCTTAATTGATATTTTAAATAGATTTTCTCAAAGTCTAATAGATTTATCCCCTCAAATGATGTTATATAAATTCGATTTAAATACTGAAAAATTTCTTTAAATTCTAAGAAAATTCTGTAAAATTATTTCTTAATCCCCATTTAATATTTTATTATTATTTATTTACCGTACCTTACAATTTTAGCTACTCCTCTCCCTCGTAAAGTTTCTACTACCCTAAGCTGGTTTCGGAACTGCAGTGAAAGAATCTAGCTACTTATGAATCACAATTAGGCTGTAGGGGTAAGAGCGTAGGTACATGAACAGAATAACATGCTGGTTCAGCCAGTAAAAGAACGAGAAGCAAAATAGAGAAAAACAAATTAGACTTGAAAACTTAAATAAAGTTCTCGACGTTATGCAAATACAAATAGCAGCCTGGAAGTGGGTGTAATACCAGTTGAAAGAAACAACCATACGGGAGAAAAGCATTGGGAATCTTTACAGAATGGTGTCTTCAGAGTAATGTAAAGTACAAAATTATTGATGACACCATAGCAGATGATGTAGAGGTTTCACAAATCTGATTTTATACAATATCCAACTTATATAGAGGAACAAAAAATGAAAAAGTGGCAATCAAAACAACCAGATCAATCACCCTAAGGTAACTTACCTTGAAAACCATCTTCAGAAGGTAAATTTACTTCAGTCGAAAAGGTGTAGTTTGACAAAAATAAAATAAAGTAAAATAAAATGAAGTGCAAAAGATACAGAAAACTGACATTGATATCAAATATATAAGACAGGTTCTATCCAAAGTCGCAGAGTGAAAGTACATTTTGTTTCTAGCAAGTTCTTGATGCTAAAGGGAAAAGCAGAGAAGAGCCAACTAAAGTATGCATTTCAATACCTTGATCATCTCCGAGAAGAGCCAAAATTCTGTCCACAAGATCCTGCATATGATGATGAATAGCCTATTTAAATAGATGAAAGAGCAAGCAAAGCCATCTATAGAAAACAATAAAAACTAAATATTAACAAAAAAAGAATGTAATTCAGGTAACAACCCATAATTTCCAGAATGAATATGGACCAAATAAAGTTTATACATCAACCATTCAAATATCTTATGTTGCAACATGAGTTGTGTAGAATTTTAATCAGAAATGTCATGCGATTCCAGATAAAATGCTTAAATTTCAGATGGAAATTTAACACTTTAAGTTCGAAACTAAACTCGATAAACAAGCAAAAAAAACTCCAACTATATAATAATATTGATGAAAATAAAAATGACTCTTTCAAAATAAAGAGATCCTATAAAATAAATTGCTTTAGGATCGAAATTGCAATTATTTTTTTTCTATTTGATCTAAATATCACTTTATTTTATTGCAATTTCTACAACTTTCAATGAATTTAGTCTATTTTTCGGGTCATAACCATGGTTTAAAATTTCGAACCATATCGGAGTTTTTTGTGACTGCAATAATATAGTTTCGATATCATATTAAGTTGTGCCTATGTATTTTTTAAATATAAAATATATTAATTAAATTAAATTTTTTAACCTAAATATTCAAAAAATAAAAAATAAAATAATTTTTTAAAAAGAAAAAAAATGCAAGATCGCAGCACCTCGACTACCCCACGACCACCTTTGCAGGCTCGCGGGGGCGCCGCGATCCCATAGCCACCTCCGCGGGGTCGTCGAGGTTGCCACAACCCATCGCGGTGCCTCCGTGACCCCACAACAGCCCGCGGTGTCGGTGCATAGAAAATTATAAATTTCGTCCATTTCACTTACATATTACAAAATTTTAAATCATGATCATAACCAAATTACCCAAAAGCCTATAAAAGAACCCCCATCTTTTTTTTTATTCATCCGAGCTATAGTTTTTATTCTAATATCTCTCTTCTTTCACAAGATTAAACAAAGGCATGCAGAGCATCACTGACCAAGGCACATAGATCTACTTGTGCTTAAAGTTGGTATCAAAGCTCAATTTTGGCGTATCATCAAGTTTCTTTGTTGCTATCTACAATGCTTTCTCTTATTTTGGCATGTATTCATACACCTTCTTCATCTACCCCACAAAGCCCCATCAATTGCCACAAAAAAAGTTGTTGTTGTTCGCCCAACACTCACACAACACATGACGTTCAATTACTAGGATACATGAAAGTTGCTTCAAGCCACTTCCCCCTCTTATAAAGAGATGCCTAAGCTCTCAGTTAGTATTCTTTCCTCCTCCCACTTCTAGAGAGAGGAGCTCTCCCTTCTATCTAGAAAGGGCGAAGCTGCCCCCTTCCCCAACAGAAGTTACACTCCACAACAGGGTATGGCTGGACTCCCGTGGTCAAGTAAGATCACTATCGCCCCACACCACCACCAATCTGAAGTCACGGCGAAACATGGTCTGAACCTCGGCTTTGGGAGGAGGCAGACAATGAAGGCCAGCGCTCTGGGAGCCGGGGACCGACCTGGGAAGACAGCGAACTCAGACGAGGGTTATCGCGAGGAGGTCTCACCCACCCTAGTGAGTTTGGAGGTATGCAGAGCTTGTGCCGACGATCGAGTTCAATTGTCTCCGACGATCAACACTATAAGGCCTATCCAGCTCGGCCGCCGGCTTTTCTGAAGTGTGCATGAAGAACGGGTGAGGGAGCCATGGTTGAGTGGTGCCATGGAGCTCCTGGGCTGCAGCGAATGTAGGAATTCACAGAGGTTGCAATCGGCAGTGGACTTCCGGTGACCAGCAGAGCACTGTGAACTTTTTCGGCGAACCAGCAGAGCTTGTGCCGACGATCGAGTTCAATGTCTCCGATGATCAACACTATAGGGCCTCTCCAGCTCGGCCGCTGGCTGTTCCGGAGTGTGCACGAAGAACGGGTGAGGGAGCCATGGTTGAGTGGTGCCATGGAGCTCCTGGGCTGGAGCAAATGCAGGAATTCACAGAGGTTGCAAGTGGTAGTGGACTTCCGGTGACCAGCAGAACTCTGCGTGCTTTTCCGGCGAACCATGGGTGGCGGAGGGCTTGTGGAGCACCTCGGAAACAGTGGCCAGCTGGGAGAAGGAGAGGAAAAGTTCAAAATTCAAATTAAAGGCAATGAGAGGGAGTTGAGGTCAAAATTGAAGTGGGGTTTGAAATTCAAATTTTGAAATTCAAACTTCCCTCCCCCAAATTTCGGTGATAGAAAAAGCAAAGGGAGAATTGAGTGGTTCATTGGAGGTGGGCTGGGCTGGGTCGACAACTAGTGAATCCATGGACAAAACTTCACCAAATTGCCTCTTATCAGATGGATGCAGCCTGCTCCTGCCATCACTGGAGCTAACTCGTCGGTGAAGAAGCTCCCCTTGCTCAGCATTCCACGTGAGGTTAGTCTCCTTTTTTGGTGCAAGGTTGGACCTAAGGAGCTCAATTGGAGGAGGAAGGCGGATGCTGCCAGTCATGGTAGACGGTCCGGTGAGGCGATGAAGGTGGAGGAGGGGCTGCCAGCAACAAAATAAAGAGGTTAAAGGGGCTGCTGGAGGATTCAATCTTATGGATGAATGATGTACAAGGCCTCTTATGTCCAGTTTGTATCCCATCTGATGTTTAGCCACGTCCCTGCCAGTGGCTGGTGCTCCGGGGTGGTCGTCGGCATTTCGATGGTTTCTTGTAATGATGGACTTGTGGACTGGGCTGGGGGGAGCTGTGTTGCCCACACCCTACACTGGCTGACTATTGGAGGAGCTGTCGGAATTTAGGTCTCTGGCGTGGATGTTAGCCAGAAACAGCTTGCCGAGAGGATGAGCCAAAGGAAGTGCAGTCAGGCCATTGATTGTGGCAAAAGACGAAACGCTCGTCCCCAGCGCCCCCGCCAATCCGTCTCAGGACCAACACGGAGAAGGTAAATCACGATGGCTAGTCTAGTCAGGCCATTGATGATATCACCCCTTGTGGCAGTGATGTTTGTTGTATATAGTTGTGATTGTGGTTGTATTCTTGATTATGTTCGTCCGTGATGTAGAGTTGGTGTTTGCATGCGCTAACCTAGTTGTTCAATGTCAAATGCTACTCCTTGTGAGCGGCATATACTCATTAGATGATACTATAGACTTTCTATTTTGATCTGGCATTGATCCAGATATAACGAGCAGGAGCCGAAGAGCCATAGATTATTGTATGTCTCTTTGGCATCATATACATATTTACCTTTATCCAAAAAAAAAAAAAATGCCTAGTATCAATCTAAATTAAGAATATTGTTATCAAATATGGTGTAAAAGGCATTCAAACATTGACTGTATTAATCTTAGACAACTCAATATAAAATATGCATAACGACATTCAAATATTGCTCATATCAATCTTAGACGGCCCTGATTGTATGATCACTCTATCACACATGACAAAAGGGAGTGCCTATGCTTTAAAACACAATTGACGATTTAGTAACTTTAATCCTGCCAAACCAAAATCACAAACAATAACGCAAGAAGCTCTTAACCTCATGATGCATACCCAAATATAGAAGTAACAAATGAACAAAAGTGATGTCAGCCTCATAGAAGCTTCACTCTCGTTGAATCAATCTAAGTAAAAAATTTCAAATTGGAAAAATTGCTCTAGGGCTTTAAGTAACCAAGTTGACTCTAGTCTTGCACCTACCTTAATGGCTAATATAAGGCAAGATATAGTCATTTGTGCATGACTTGTCAAAGTAGGGGATTAAAAGTCTATTTTCATTTTATTAAAATCCAAAGTTAATTTTGGCCGAGCAATTAAACATTAAAATATTCAAAAAAAAAATAAAAATGAATCATTAGAAAGTGTAAATTAATTTTGAAATTATTAAAATTTGACAAAATTAATTTTTGAAATTATTTAGAATATCCTAAATTACTTGAAAATCCCAAATTTTGTTTCTAAAATTTTCTTGAAACTCAATAATTTTAAGAATTGTCATTTTCTGAAATTATATTAAAATCTAAAATAGATTCTTCAAATTAATTGGGAAAATCAATAATTTTGCTATTAATTTTAATTTCTAAAATTATTATAAAGTATAAAATAAAGTTTCAAAATTATTTAAAATTTTTAATTTATTTTGGAAACTATCTGCAAATTTAGGAATATTTTTGAATCTTTAAAATATTTTTTTTAAACTTAAGAATTAATTGTTTAAATTCTGAAAAAATTGAAGGTTAATTTCTCAAAATATCTAAAATCTTTAATATTTTTTAGTTTTGTGTTAAAATTTGAAATCAGCTCGAGATAATCTTCCTATGTCAAATTGAACAAGGTGAGCTTCCAACGTTAAATTGAACATGAAGCAAGATCACATGAGGCAAACTCTTCTGTCTTTGTGTCATCGTCAATTTTGGCCTTCCTTCGCATCGTCATCCCGTGTAAACAGTGCATGTTGTCTCCCACACCATCTTTGCGTATGATTCTATGAGTCTTCGAGTCCGGCTTGCAACATTGATTTAGATCTTCCTTCACTCCATCTTCCAACATTAACTCCGCATGTTGTCCCTTGTGTCCCCTACATGAACATCTAACCTTTTCCCCCTTTCTATGCTCTTTCCCCTTCTCATCTATTATTCAACACACCACCAGCATCCCAACAAGCAGCTACATCTTGTTTCGGCTTGAGACAGAAAGTCAGAACTAGATTTTAAACATTGGTTGATACTCAAACAATGGTTCCACCTCATTATAATTGGCAATCTTGCCTTATTCATTTTAAGGGATGAATCAAGATGAAGATGAAAATCCTCTGGTTCCTTAAAGACATGGATTTCCACATGAAAAAAAATGAGTTCACTAAGGAGAATAAAGTAAATAAAAGTAGGCCAATTCAAAATAGTAGGTTTAGGACTTATATTACAACTTTCTTTTGAAAAAGAAAGTAATAAGACTCACTTCTTCCTATAGTTTCATATGATTGAGGTTGTTCTTGGGCATACTTAAGGTCCCACCTATTTGTCCGGATTGGTCTTCCTCTTGAACTTTCACATGATATCAAAGAAAATCCATGCCTTGGAGTCCCAATGGTTGTGAGAGTGTGTTTCAAAAAGTGTTCTCCATGCCCAAAGTCCCAAATGGATAGCATGGATAAGTGTGATGATTCATAGTGGTAGCAAAATATCACACCCTAGAGATATACTTGTCCGACGTAACGGACGATACTCCCTTGTGACAAGTGTAGATATAACATGATACAAGTCCACATGGCTTATACAAGCCAAAACTCATGCAAAATAACAATAACAAAATGACAAGTTTAAAGACCAAAATCACTCCAATGCAAATAACAAAGTGTGCGTGTTGGCACGGCTTAACATAGCAAACAAAACAACCAAGAGCCAAGTACTAAATGAAAATTCAAAATTCATACAAGTGTTCACTTATTACAAAATAAGAGCAGAAACCAAATGTGCAATGAAAAATGTAATAGAAAGTAATACGGAAAACCCCCGACGTGACATAGGACAGGCAGACAGGATCTCCAGGTGACAACACATATCATCTATCTGATACCTGAGGAAATTAAACACAAAGAGGGATAGTGAGTCCAAATAACTCTGAGGGTATAAGAAAATAATGCATGATATCTAAATAGTAAGGAGATCAAAGGTACATACAATCTCAAAGGTAATGACAACACAATTAATAGTAAAAATATACTAACTGCTAATACTCAAACATATCCTCCAAGTATAGGACAAGGTATAATAAAATAATACAGTTCTGCAATAGTACGACTCAATCTACGAAAGTACATCTAATCATATACCTTCCAATAACATGTCCGACAATGTCAGACCAATGCCACAACCATATCTCAAACATATATAACATATCATAAACATTTACAAGGTACATACATATATAAGTGCATCTAACATGTGCAATACACAATACATGCATATGCATAGTTACTCCCGCTCACCACTCCAGCTACCACGATATCTGTGTAGCCGAGTTGACAGAACATGACAATTGTACCGTACTCCAGCTACCACTGCTCTCAAGTGGCCGAATGAACAGTATGTAAAGTAGCTATCTAGCTACAAACGGAGAAGGTCCCTGCCTGCATACAACTCCAGCTACTACTACTCTGAGTGACCGAGTGGACACGATATGACAAACTGCATACCATTCCAGCTACCATTATCCTGAGTGGCTGAGTGGATAGAATATGACTGACGACTCTCTCTCAACCATAAGGGAGATTATAGTCGACAGCATGCATGAAATGCAATGTATAATACAATGAGCATCACATAAATATGATAAGCATCACACAATAAAATATAACCATAGTATACATATATCCATGTAATATATACAATCAAAACACACAAGGTAATCACATATGATACACACCATACACGTGTGTAACATTTCCTATAATACCCACCACACACGTGAGTACGAACCTACAATACACACCACACACGTGTGTACCAAACTGCGATATACACAATACACGTGTGTACCACTATAAAACATGAATAGTCAAAACAATGAGACTGCATGGATAATAAGTAGATTAACTCAAAGATCCAACATTAAAGTATCAAAATCAAGAAATGACATGATAGAGTTAAGGTAACTAAACTATCTATCAATATCATATCTCATACACTAAGGTAAATGTATTAAAGGAGACAAGGAAGAAAATACCTGTCTGATGTGTAGATCGTACTGAATGTCTTCACAACCAAGAATCTACTTCAAATAAGAGTCCTACAATCGAAAATACAACATGTCACTAAATTTCACTACATGTCCAATAATAGTTTCCACCTATTTATTAACCAATATATAGGTTAGTCGATATAACCAACTAATCAATCTAGTTACTTATCGAACCAACTTATCCATTAAATCGATTCACACCGGATCGCTCATCTAACTAAACATAACTAACCAATTAATTAATGGAATGAATAGAACCAATTAGGTAAAGACGATTGTTACCCTAATGTCGACTTCTTCCTCTTCGGCGATGAGCTGCCAGCGGTGGCCTACAGTGATGAAGCTATGAAATCGTTGAGCTTGCAGAGGAGGAGTAGCCACCGAAGAGCAAATCTATTGGTGGTGAATGAGGCGGCTCCGCGAGATGGCTTCTGGATCCAGAAGCTATGTAAGCAAAGCTGGCCAGAGAAGAATAGAGAATATTATATCTGAGAAATGTCCTAAGATAATCGCCTTATGGTTTGTACATATTTATTAGATAAATAAAAATTCACTATTTAAGTGTACATATTTTGTGTATATAATTAAATCTTAAATTCATTTACTGAATGTTTGCAATACGATTCATAACATGAGAAAACTTGTGATTGGATTATAACTAGTGAGCATCTCTATATGTGTAATTATGAATGTATTGAAATCTTCCCAGTCGATGAATTGATGTGTTCGGACATCATCGATTCTATGTGTCACGTCCCAAAAGTACACATGCCCATAGGCACGGACGATACTCTCTAGTGACAATCTTCAATACAACAAGATCTGAGCCCTCACAAATAAAAACACAACCATGTAGTATAAACAATAATACCCTACTCGGATAGCACAACCACGTAGTGTAGGCAATAATACCCTACCCGGGTAGCACAACCATGCAGTGTAAGCAATAATACTCTATTCGGGTAGCACAACCACGCAGTATAAGCAATAATACCTAACCCGGATAACACAACCATGCAGTATATTATTAAATAAGTAAATCAAAGAAACCCAAATACTCAACCACGTGCCGACATGACTTAAATCTCCGAGTACATGAGTACTTAGCCAAAAATAAGATCAAAGTCCAAGTCCAAATTATTTTATTACAATGTCAAACTAAAAATAAGTGCTGAAGTAAAAACCACTAGAGCAAAGAGACATTAACCCAAAACTCAATGCGACATGGGACGGCACAGACAGAACCCTCCAAGCGACCCAATCTGCTAACCTGAAATAAAGTGATATGCAAGGTAGTGAGTACAAAGAAATACTCAGCAGATCTAGAAAGACAGTGCATAATCAATAACAATATAAAGAGTGCAAAGGTATACATTCTGAAAGGTAGATACTCACTAAATGAAAACATGCTCATGAATGTCTCTACTACACAAACACTCTAATTAGTTGCACACTGTATCATGAGTAGTGTTAGTAATAATCAAAATGAGTATAATATCTTACATGCATGTACCGTCAGAAATTCATATAAGTACAGTATCTCATATGCGTATATCGGAACAAGTATAGAAATTAGGGTCTCGTATGTGAGAGCAATGCTCCTCCACAGGGTATACAAATAACCAAAACACTCAGCTCGTCAGCTGTGGACTGCGGGAGAAACACTCTACCATGATACTCGTGGGCAGTCCGAAAATGTCAAGGTCTCTGTCTATGGGTGAAACTCTCTACCGCGAATGACCTCGTGGGAAGACAGAAGGTAGTATCTAACTACAGGCTACGGGAGAAACTCTCTACCATGTTTGACCTCATGGGCAACCAAAGTATAATAACCCAGATAGTAGCATGTCTATGACTAGCTCACATCCGAAGGGAGCCCTGATCGATAGCCCTTGTAT
Source organism: Hedychium gardnerianum (assembly GCA_038050645.1). Taxonomy (NCBI): domain Eukaryota; kingdom Viridiplantae; phylum Streptophyta; class Magnoliopsida; order Zingiberales; family Zingiberaceae; genus Hedychium; species Hedychium gardnerianum. The sequence continues at coordinate 2,589,824 of JBBUKS010000029.1, forward strand.
CTCCTTGATGCTACGACTAGCTCACACCCGAAGGGAGCCCTGATCGCTAGCATACATGCATCATCGATGCTATGACTAGCTCACACCCAAAGGGAGCCCTGATTGCTAGCATACATGCATCATCGATGTTATGACTCACTCAACCAACCTAATAGGAGACATAGTCGATAGCATGCATGCAACACCATGGTGGTAGGTAGACAAGTAATCTATCATCACATATGTCTAACTACACAAATGTTCTCAGCTACATCCATGAAGACATACTAATCATATTATACGTCACACGCGTGTAAATAACTACAAATCAGATATGCAATCTACAAATATAAAACATCAACATCTGGTACACGCCACACATGTGTCCACATTTATAACTACATGACATAAATAAAATAAGAGCTAACAACTAAATATAACTGCACGCCACATGCGTGTCTATCAACAACATGATTCAAGGTATACACCACCCACAATGTATAACACTACATGACATGGACAATCTAAACTACATGTGAGCAAACACACACCACACGCGTGTTAAACAATTATATAATTACCAATCATAAGCGTGATCCTATTGTGCACACCATACACATGTACACACTACAGGTATAAAAAACAAAGAGACTGTATAGATATAAAATGAGCATCTCAAAGTACAAGCAAACAAGTATCAAAACACATGTAACAAGTGCATAGAGTCAAGGTAAACACAAATACTACAACTATGAAAGCATGTCATGCACCAAGGTCAATATCTACTGAAAGAGTCAAGTAAGATGTTAAATACGACAATTTATAGAATTTATTGAGAATTTTTTGAGATTTTTCGAGATTTAATCAGAGCTAATTAGAGAAGTTTACGGAGATATAAATAATAGTCTTTTGAAAACCCTATTCGAAATATCAATTAAATGGAGTTGATTGATTTAATTAAAACTAAGGTTGGAATTAATTAACCTAAGTTGTAAATCATTAAAGATAAAGTTGGAAAAACTTAACCTAAGTTTGGACTATTTAATTCCTAGCCCATTTCTTCACTCCACCGAAACCACTCGACAACACCTCTTCCTCACACACGCCGCGATCCCCTCCTTCTCCCTCATTCTTTTTTCTCCTTGATTTTCGACCACCGCTGCCTCGCCATCCTCACCCGACGCCGACGCTTCCACCACTGACCACCAGTGGCTGAGCCCAAACCAAGTCGCCACCCATCTCATCCCCGCGATCGCTAGCTATCATCGTCGGATCTGGCCACTGCAGTTGTAGACCCTAGGCCAGCCGACAGCCACCGTCCAACCACCCAAGTGCTATTGATCAGCCACCGTTGCTTCA
>JBBUKS010000029.1:2591261-2610072 GCA_038050645.1 Hedychium gardnerianum
TAAACTCTCATAATCCCTTAGTATACGGTTTCCTTCGCATGGATCTTCTGAAGGATCTTGATTTTATTCCGCTGCGCACTTATATTATTTTGCGCTCAAGATCCTAACAAGCGGCCCATATCAAATGAGTACCAGCATCACTTTGTGATTCAATGTCAACACCTTTTGAAAGTAAGAGCTTCATAAGTTCAAGGTTCTCTGCATATATTCAGGAATATAAGAAGATAAATCTAGCAAACCCGAAGGAAAAATATGTGTTAAAGAAGCCATAATAAAGAAGAATTATCAAAAACATTTAATATCAATAATATTTATTTTTTATCAAAAATATGAAATGTAGCTTAAACAATAACAAAAGAAAGGGATAAATAAGTTGGATAGAATGATAAAGAATAATAAGAAACAATGTAAGTGAAAATATAGTCTCTAACTAATAAAGTAATCACTAGTAACATTGAACTTTGTTTCGTCCTATCATCAGGTCACGAGAAATGAGAAAACGTAGAATCTCACTTTTATGAGTTCCAGATGAGGAAAAATAGAAATGGCCTTGAAATTTCCAGCTCAAGTATGTACACATCAACCTTTTTTCAGGCATCATTTATGTCCACGAACTTTTCCCTCAATTTGATGTTCAATACATAATCCAAATTGTGTTCTTCGATTGACATAAACAAATGATGTATGGTATCCCATAAATGCTACATACAGGAGAAGAAATAAATGAACGATACTTTCAATTTCTTAATCTTGCTGCAATTGATATGCTTTATAACCTTCCAAGTCTTTAATTAAGTAAAAGTTTCTCCATACATTGTATAAAGATGCTATATTCTAGAAACAGTTATCAGAGAAATCAGCACATGACTTTCTATATATAACATAAGTAGACCTATGATAGTGTGGTGCAACAATAATGTCTCCTTATTAACAGTACTGTTCATGTTCAGTGCTAATAGACCTCTGATCATAATTAAGAGAAATGTACTAACATAGATGAAGAGTAGACCTATTCCTGCAGCATGGTGAAGAATTGTTGCTCCTAAATCACTAGAAGCAGAAGGGACTGCCCCTTGTTCGAGAAGATACTTTGCTGTTAAATAATGTCCTTGACGAGAAGCATGAATAAGAGGTGTCTCACCTGCAAGGAAAACAAAAGTAGTTCTACCTCCTGCTCTCGTTCTGTTCATTATAGATAAATATAAAACATCAAGGGCAGAACGTCGTAGACTTTACAAAATGCAAAGTAAAAGCAAAGATTAGCTAATAAAAATTTCTGTTTGTCGCCAATTTATGCAAACATATGAATCAAACCCGTACCGTCATCATCCTTCACGTCGACATCAAGCTTCAACTCCTCCAGCAAGTACTGGCACACCTCGGTCCTCCCTTCCCTGGCCGCAAAATGAAGCGTTGTCCGATTGTTGGCGTCTTTCACATCGGCCGCAGTTGCGGCAACGCCATTCCCCTCGTTCAGCGCCTTCGCCAACTCTGCAAGCGCACAAAAAGCATCAGAAGGCAATGCAAAATAAAATTCAGAGAAAGAGCGTCGGCAAAGGAACTAACTCTTGAAGAGATCGAGGTTCCCTGTGCGAGCAGCATTAAGAAAGTTGTGAACTGTTTGTCGCACTGGATGGAAGAAGAAGAAGAGTAGCGAGAAGAACTCGATAGAACAGAATCAAGATCGAAGAACAAAACAAAAGGAAGAAAGAAACGATTTGTTTTCTTCATGATTGTAAGAGAGAAATGTGTACCTGACAGTGCTGTGGAAGCATCGCGCGCCATTGTTGGATCTGAAGGAACTTTTCGCTTTGGAGGTTTGGGGGCTGAAAGGTTTTACAACAGAGTCGAACCTTCCAGATCGGCTTGAGGTGGCAACCGGAAGGCCGTGCCGCCCGCCGCTCGCTACCCGCCGCTGCCGATCCGGCACCGCCCCGCTCGCCGCTCGACGCTCGCACCCGCCGCTGCCGAGGATAATGTTGGCAAAAATTTGCTTAACCTCTGGAATCGAATCGAGCTTGGCAGCTCGAGGTTTTTGATTCAATGTCTAAATTGATGATATTGATGTTTTGGAATCGAGAAAAAAAATCAAAATCGAAAATGAAAACCTCGAATCAAATATGATTATTATGAATAATCATAGACGAATAATCAAACGACAATTCTGAATCAAACATATCCTTACGATTTAAGATTTGAATTATAATATTTAAATTAATTTTTAAAAAAATATATATATACATAATACACAGAGATATGTATGAGAAATGAGTAAAATAATATTATATATATATATAACTAAATAAGTACAAAATAAAAAATATTTTTCTTCTCTGTGAATTACCTAATTAGTTCGTGGTCGAACTAGAAAGTTTAAAATAATTAAATACATTCAATTGTATAACTATCCTTCATTATGATTTGAATTGTATAAAATATGGTAGTAGAATATTTTCTTTCTTTGTAACTAATAAACTCTATTTGGTGAAAGATCCATAAAAAGGTTTTATTTTGTGAGTAGAGATGGCAATTCAAATTAATCACGTTATAATGTATAATATAATATAAATCTATTACATATTTTTTAAAAATAGTTGTATATAAATCTAAAGAATATTATTATTATTTTGACTAGCGAGTGTGGAAAGTTATTTTGGCATATTTTTTTTAATCACGGCATATTTTTTTTTTCAATCAAGCTAATTTTGGCATGAAAAAAGAATGAAAAAGAAGTAACCAAGAGAAAACTAATAAAAGAAAGATGGAAAGTTACACGAAATGAGAGAAAGTAGGGAAGAAATGTAAGTTTTATTCTGAACCCAGGGACGGTGAGCAAGGCCGATTTTTTTATGAAGTCAGAGATGCGATCGCCTCATGGCCCGACCTAAGAAAGGGCTTAATTTTTTTTTATTATATCAAAAAAAAACTGAAAGACACATCGACACTAAACCCTATTCTCACGGTTCTGAGACAATGAGGCAAACACCGACGCTGCAACGCATGACTTTCTTTGCAAGCGATTTCTTCTCCGACATTCTTTCCACCGGCGCATAGAAAGAAAAGATGGGCTCTTGATCCGTGCAAGTATGTAAGATTTGGTTAGACTTTATCTTTTGTGCATCATTTTCTGAATATTAAGTTGAATTTTTCTTTCTCTACTTTATTTTTGTATTGGATGATATTTATCAGTTGGTGCGATCCTTCTTTATTTTATGGGATTTTGTTTTTTCTTATCTTTGAGATGTCTTGTTTATTGTCCTCTGATTATTTAATTTCGATAGTCATGTCAAGTTTGATATTGAATGCTAGGCGTTTTATTTTATTAGTCGAATATTAAATTTAATAAACTCAATCTTCTTTTTGTAAAGGTTGAACTCCTTTTCTTTTTTGATGATTTTTCTTGCTACATCTTTTATTTTGTATCTATCATCTATTAGAAAATTATTTAAGTTAACGCACACAAATTTTTTGAACCTACAACGAGCTTATATATTATGTAATATGATGTGTTTTCTTATTCATTGAAATTAGTGTTATTATATATTTTGTCAGTTCATTGGAGAATAGTTATCTATTTAATTTATTAAATGTCGTTTGATTTTAATTAAATTTTTATTAAAAAAATTCCCAAAAAATCTAACATAATATATTGTTACTTTTAAAATTGCAAAGTATCAAATCATAATTATGAAAAAAATTTAGATCGTAGCTTGAGATCATGACTTCACTGTCTCTTTCCAAAATGTCCTCAATTTTGAATGTAATTTTGAATTAATTTTATTATAAATTATTGAATTATAAATTCACTTTTATATACAAATTGAATATTATAATTATTTATTAAAAAGAAGACTATTTTTTATTTTCATTTAAGGCCCTGTCGAACACAGTTACGACACTAACGGTGAGGACCCTTTCAAAAAGTAAAAATTGACCTTTTTGTTTATTTTTCTTATAGAAGAGGTCTAGAGCACCATTTAGTGCTTTTGCCCAATTCTAAATTTGAAAGGAAAAGCTAGAGTCCAGTTTCTTGTAGAAACCAGGTCCCGAGAATCATTCTGTACATTGAACACGTTTATTTCTATCAAATTGCATCCATATCATTTATATTTATATATATATATATATATAAAAGGTAAACGAAACAAGAACTTGTTCCAGGCAAATCGTGACAACATTTAGCATAATAATGCCTCCAAAGTATTCGACCATAAGCATTGTTGTCCCTTGGCAATCAACTACTGAGGATCTCACATCATCCGGCAAACAAATTATTAGAAACACAAGCGAAAAACACGAAACATAATCAGAACAAGGTCTAGCACTCAGATTGTACAACGATCTCTCAGGCTTTTAACCATGAACTGAAGGCCATTTATGATGCAGAAGTCGATGATGAAAATGAAAAATATGCCAAGCAAAATGATAAAGACTCCTGTCACAAGTTCTTGAAAGCAGATCCTTGGGCTGTTTTCTGGGGCGTCAACCTTGCCAGTAATGCTTTATTGTGGCAGTGCTCGACATCAACAAAGTAGAAATTGTCATCCGCCTTGAAGGTCACAAATGGTCTATTGGTTTCCGGGGGCCTAATGTCAGAAAACTTGATTGTCTTCGGTAAGGGTGTAGCCAACCAAGACATCATCTCAACATCAATGCTATCCGAACCAGGTTCCCATCGTAACTTGTGGATATATGGGCTTACAAACCAGTGCAGAGCCGCAGTAGTAGAAGCACTGAGGAAAATCACAGTCATTGCGACACCTCCTTTGAGGATGACATTCAACCCAGGTGAAGTCATGAATGTTATGACAGGTCCAAGAGATACTGACAGGCAGCAGGTTGAGAGAGATAAAAGCTTTACTTTTTTAATGGTCGAAGTGATAGGTCCCACATAGGTTACCCCGTTATCTTTACCATCTTTCTCAGACTCTCCTCTTGGAGGTCCGATGCTGATCTTGCCTCCATCATATTCAGATTTTAGATGTGCAGCTTGAGTAGCCCATCTTTTCTGATCAGTAGCATAAATGGAACTGTCCCTTAGGAGAGGCACTTGCCGAGTAAAGGTGTAGTAATAGTTTGATGTCCTGTAGCTAGATGGCAGAAAATCTGAATATGGAAATAAAAGTCAGCAAGAAATATTTTCTGCAACATCTTCAGGGAAAAAATCACACAGCATAAACATATTGCTCTGGAGTTAAACATGTATAGCTTCAAGAAATACCAAATGTTCATAGCTATGGTTGACAAAATCAGCCACTGATATGGATTGGCTGAGTTGGGTCGCTGGCAAAAGCAAATAGGATCTTCTAAAAGTTTCAATCGAGATATGGAATAAATTTGAAAAACATAAGTTGAGATGACCATCTAGTTTATATAATATAATGTTGATCTATGTCAAATGATTATCATTACCTGTTCCACAAGCTTGCCCTGCAAGAGCCAGCAGGGGAACTTAAGGAAAACTAATCAGGAAGCATAGCTAAATGCATCAAGATCCATCTGTTTACAATCAAGTGTGGTTATCATAAGATTTAAAACTTAATAATGCACATGTATCACCTAGAAAAAAAATCTGAGATTAATGCCCTCACTTACGACAGTTTTGAACTCCAGCAGTGTATATAATGATCAAGATTAATGCTAACTTATAATTCTTGAATTCCAAGCAGAATTTCATTTTGTTTTTCACGTAAAAATCGAATACATATATAGTACAACGTTGTTGGCTTGTTAGAAATTAGCAAGAACAAAAGGTCACATGTGCTTTATGTTGGTTATGAGTCATGCTGCTTGGATTTGCAAGCTTTCTGAGACCAATTGGACAAAGGTGGGACGACAAAGGTCTGACAGAGTTCAAGATTTTGAACATGAAACAATGGAAATAATTAATTGTGAAATATATATATATACACATATATTTGGGTGTGCTTTCGTTACCCTGCACGCCCTTATGTGGGCAGCGATGGGCGACCTTGATCCAGGCGCCTGGATTTTTTTTTTTTAGCTCCTGGTTGTGCCAATAAAATTTTGTCTTTAGGATTTAGGGGTTGGGTTATAGTACTAAGCATAAAAAAAAATTTAATCAAATTTTTTTTTTAGATGTGTATGAGGTGTACGAGATATCCAAAACCTCTCTCTTTCTTTCTCTCTCTATATATAAATGAACTATTAAACTATATACATATATATGGTACAATTCTTTCAATTGTTAGCCGGCTAACAGTATTTGTTATAAATTATATAACAATTTTTGTAATTATAATTATACTTCCAAATCAATTATTAGTAAAATAAAAGTAAATAATCAATTATAATAATTGATAAATAACTATAATACAACTAAATTATAATTATTAAATAAATAATTAAGTATAATAAAATAAAGAATTAAAAATTACAAGTTATAGTGACTCAAGTTAATTTTGTAATGTTGGATCTCTATCCACTAGGGGCAGTGATTACTTATCTGTAAAGATTACTTGAGTTAATTATCTCCAACTATCGGCCTGATTCACCTGACTGAGTAGGCTGATCGTCAACTTTGTTTGAAGTTACTCAAGTCTAAGTGAGAGAGGGACTTTGTCGAGTCGCCGATTCGCCAAGTTGTCGATTCGACGAGTACTCCGAGTGCCAAGTCAATGAAGTTGATGTCGACGGCTTGTGATGGACGCTGAACAACCCAGAGTCTAAGTTCGAGTTGCGTGAGGAGTGTTGCCCGAGGAACATAGACGCTGACTCCTGCAATGAGGCGGTCTCCTTAAAACAGATTCATCTTCTTCAGCGGTGCTAAGAGGTCATGCTTGGACGTCTGTTCCCAAGATAAAACGACGAAATCACGAACATAAACTAGCACACGTTGTTGTGGCAAACTGAGCATATACCTGAACGCTATCACGAATATCTACCAAGCGAAGAATTACACGACAGAAAGGAGGAAGAAGGGGAAAGAGCTCTCTTTCTCATTTGCTATTTCTTTTCTTTTGTATGAACAAGCTTCATAAGCTTGCTCTTCCTTCTCACTTGCTTCTCACGGTTCCCTTTTCTTGTCGAGGATGAAGGCTCCTTATAAGGTGTTCTCAGCCACCGTGAACCAGGTTTAAACATGCATCACCAAGCAAACGGCATGCATGCAAGCAAGGAACATGACATGCAAAGCATGTGGCATGTGGCATGTGGCATGTGGCATGTGGCATGTGGCATGCTTTACATGTGTCATTGAGCATGCAAAGCATGTGGATTGAGCATGCACATGCCCTGTGGCATGCTGTTACTGAGTCATGCAGTTGCACCCGCATGCAAAAGAGATTTATGATAAATTCTGACTAATTCATGTGGACACACTGTGTCCAGACTGCAGTCTGCTTTGTGCAGTAGCGTTCAATCCTTAAGTTGGTGCAATTCGAGCCCTGAATTTGTATCCTTCATACACTCGATATCATCCTTCATGTCACTCAAAGATATGGGACTAAAAAGTCATGTTTCCATTCATATTTTTCCAACAATCCCTACATGAATGGAAACAAGGTATGTGATAACTTTCGACAGTTGAGTCGTGTATAAGATAGGTAGGTGTTAGCCATTAAACCTTCCCTTGTGAAAATATATTTACTCACTGGCTGATACGCGATGTCTTTGAACTGTTCTTTGTGTAAGCATGAACTAATCTCACCTATGACTCTCCTGATATCGCTCAAGTCTTATGAGTGTCTTTGCTCGTGGTCATGAACATGTCTGGTTCTGTGAGAAACACTAAAAATTTTGCTTTAAATTCTCTTCGAAACGGCTCACTTCTTTCTCACATAGGTAATCTCTTGAGAATATTTTCTATTATTCTACTGCGATCATTAAAAAAAGAATGTTTACATCTACTCACTGTTTCATTGGTCGTTCCCCCATAATAATTGTCTTTCATTAAATTGTCCCTTTGAACCTAATTTTTGGGATCTCCAGTCAGCATCTACAGTCGGCATTGACATTAACATCAAATTTCATTCCTCGTGAGAAGCTTGCAACTAACTCTATATTTAAGCTTTTGGTTAGCAGATCCGCTATATTATCCTTTGACCGCACATAGTTAATAGTGATAACTCCAGTTGAGAGTAGTTGTTTAATGATATTGTGTGATGTATATGTCGAGACTTACCATTATACAGATAACTTTGTACCCGATCAATTGCCGATTGACTATCACAATATATGCAAATTACCAACATAGGTTTCGACCGAACATTTTCTAAGAATTATCGTAACCATTCAGTCTCTTCTCCATATTTGTCAAGAGCTACAAACTCTACTCCTCCATAGTGGATCTGGTTATTACGATTTATTTAGAAGATTTCAACAAAATGGTTGCACTTCCCAAAGTGAATACATATTCACTTGTGGACTTAAGGGTCATTCATGTCCGATATCTAATTCGCATCGTTGTATCCTTCGATTATATCAGAATATTTCGTATAGTGCAGTCCCTTTCCAATGCTCAATACCATAAGTACTAATTTTATTATCATAAATACTAATATACCGTAAGTACTACTCTTATTATCCCTTTCCAATGCTCAATACCGGGATTACTCGTGTATCTACTCAATTTGCTCACTGCGTAGGTTAAGTCTGATCATATACAACTTATTGAGTACATCAGTCTTCCAATCACCCTAGAATACTCTATCTGAAAGATACTCTCATCTTGATTTGTCGATAGATATTGACTCATATTGATCGGAGTTCATGCCAACGCAGTATCACCTTGTTGAATTTCTCAAGAATTTTATCCATTTAATGGGACTAACTAAAAATAAGTCCTGTTGTTCTAAGAATTTTAATTCATAGAATCACATCAGCTAGGCCCATGTTTGGAGAAAGAGTCATAAATTCTCAAGTGTTATTTTGCAAGATAGAGTCAATTTCAGATGCAATTGCCTCTTTTCATTTAGGTCCCTCAGAACAGCTTATTCTGAATAACTTTAGGATCACTTTCCAACATGAAAATAATAAAATCCGTTCAGATTTTTTCACTCGAGCTCTTTTACTTCGTTTGAGCTCAACCTCAATAAGTTCATCAACTTCTTGTGTTTCCAATGCCCATTTGGAAGAACTTGCTTCCTCTCGGATCTTATATGGAAATACATGTTCGAAGAACGAGACATTTCTTGATCCAATAACCGAGTTGTGTATCTCCGATATTTGAGATTTGAACACAAGGAACTTATAGGTTTATCAGCATATCTAAGAAATATACAATCAACAGTCTTTGATTTTAATCTTAATCCTTTTTGGTTCAAAAACCAACACTTTGACAAGACACCCTATAGGGATCACTTGTACGTATTTGTAACATGGTTGTCTTCCACTCCACGACTCATACGAGCTCTTTTCTATTCTTTCGGGACACTTTATTTAAAAGGTAATTAGCTCCACATTTGCTCTGGCAGTCCAAATCTCAATAGAAGAGCATTTAGCATCTCTACGATTCTTTCGTTCAGTAACACCATTTTGCTTAGGAGAATAGGGAGTTGTTGTTTCGTGTCTGCTCCCGTGTTCAGTACACAACTCAGGGGATATATATTCACCACCTCGATGACTTCTAACCAACTTAATTTTCTTATTAAGTTGATTTTCAACCTCATTCTTAAAGAAAATAAATTTTTCTATAGTTTCATCCTTACTTTGGAAAAAATACACATAACCGTATTTTGTGTGATTATCAACTAAAATAATGAAGTACTTATTCACACCACGTGTCGGAATACCTTTAAGGTCGCACACGTCGATGTAAATTAGGCCGAGTGGTTCAGTGTTTCTTTCAACGTGTTGAAAGGATAACCTTATCATTTTTGCTTCAACACAAGTCTCACACTTGTGTTCCGGGTCAAGGGGTATGCTTTGCATGTTAATTAATCTACGCAATACATCATAGTTAACATATCCTAGTCTACAATTCCACAAATTGGAAAACTCAAGCATATACATAGAGGAGTTTTCGACTTTATTTATCTTAGGTCGAATGACCATTACATTGAGCTTAAACAACCCATCATTTACATAATTTCTCCCTATAAACATTCAATGTTTAGACAACACAACACTCAAACACAATCCGAAACTCATGTTTGCTAAGCGATCCGAATATTAGATTCTTTCGAATCTCGGGAACATACAACACCTTATTCAGAGTATGTTCCTTGTCGGAGGTCATTTTCAGCACCACTTTTCCTCAGCTCATTATGTATGAGGTTGTTGAATTTCCCATGAACAACTTATCCTCATGTTTAACTTTTTTAAAGTTATAGAACAGCTCCTTGTTACAACAGACATGTCTGGTGGCATCAGTATCGACCCACCATTATTGCGGATTTGAACCTATCAGATTCACTTCAGAAACTACGGCACAGAGGTCCATGTCTGGTTCCTCATTCAGATTGGCCTCTTGTCTTTTCTTCTTCGACTTCTTGTAGTCTGAAGCTTTGTGACCGACTCATCACAGTTGTAACACTTCCCAGAGAATTTTTTCTTGAAACTACCTCATGCCATCTTCAAATACTGGGGATTCTTCCGTTTCAATCTTTGACCACATTGGCTTTCACAGTAGCCTATGAGAACAATTTTGTCTCTAAACTCTTGTTGTCTTCCTCAATTCTAAATCTAACAACGAATTCTTCCACATTTATCTCCTTTCGCTTATGTTTCAGGTAATTCTTGAAGTTCTTCCAGCCAAGACAGCTTCTCAATAATCGCTGCCTGAAACCTTCTGAGTAATCTCTTGCAAGATCACCTGAAGCTCCTGAACTTGGCTGATCACTGACTTGGAGTCAACTATCTTGTAGTCTAGAAAGAGACCAACAATGAACTTTTTGGCCCAGCATCCTCCAATTTATATTTCTTGTCAAAGGACTCCCACAACTCCTTTTTCGTTTTCTTTTTACGGTACACAATGTACAGTAAATCGGCTAGATAGTTAAGGATGTAGTTTCAACATAGGAACTTAGAGTGGTTCCATTTGTTTACTACAGTGATGGTTTTCAGATCACTTACACCCTCAGTAAACTTGAGAGGTTGTCAAAATCCGTGTCGGGTTCAACATGGTCAGGTAGAGCATCTTCTTCTGCCACCGTTTGAAATTCAACCCAGTAAACTTTTTGCCTTTTCCTCATGATTAATTGGAACATTTCTAATCGAGGAAGAGGAGGCTGACACATGTTGAGTCTGTTGCATCTCAATATCTTTTGTCGTCATCTCAACAGAACGAATCTGTTTTAAAATTGTTGTATCTCTATCCACAACTGCCAGAGGGGCAGTGATTACTTATCTGTAAAGATGGCTTGAACTGATTATCTCAAACTATCGGCCTAATTGAGTATGTCGATCGCCAACTTCGTCTGGAGCTACCCGAGTCCGAGTGGGAGAGGGACTTTGTCGATTCGCCAATTCGTTAAATTGTCGAGTCAACGAGTGCTCCGAGTGCCGAGTTGGGGAGTTGATGTCGAAGGCTCGAGACAGACACTAAACAAACCTGGAGTCTGAGTTCGAGTTGCGTGAGGAGCATCGCCCGAGAAACAAAGACGTTGAGTGAAGCAGTCTCCTTAAAATAGATTCGTCCCCTCCAATGGTGCTAAGATGTCACATTTGGACATTCGTTCCAAGGATAAAACAGTGAAACCACGAACACAGCCTAGCACAGGTTGTCGCGGCAAACTAAGCATATACCTGAACGCTATCACGGGTATCTACCGAGCAAAAAGTTGCACGGCAGAAAGGAGGGAGAAGGGGAAAAGAGCTCTCATTCTCGTTTGCTATTTCTTTTCTTCCATATGAAGAAAGCTTCACAAGCTTGCTCTTCCTTCTCGCTTGCTTCTCACGGTACCCTTTTCTTGTTGCGGATGAAGGCTCTTTATAAGGAGTTCTCAGCCATCATGAACAAGATTCAAACATGCATCACCAAAAGATGGCATGCATGCAAGCAAGGAACGTGGCATGCAAAGCATGTGGCATGTATCATGCTTTACATGTGTCATTGATCGTGCACATGCCATATGGCATGCTCTTACTGAGCCATGCGGCTGCGCACGCATGCAAAAGAGGTTCGTGACAAATTCTGACTGATTCATGTGGACACACTGTGTCCCAACCGCGGTTCGCTTCGTGCAGTAGAGTTCACACAAGAACGTTGATGCAATACAGGCCCTAGATTCACATCCCTCTCGCACTCGATACCAGGCTTCATGCCACTCAAAGATGTGGGACTAAGAATCCACAAATCGTGTTTCCATTTATATTTTTCCAACATGTAATTATTAACAATTCAATTAAATAAGTATTAAAATCATATCTATGATATGGTATCAAAAATATATTGTCTTGTTACAACCAAAATACTGAAACAACTTACGACCAAATGTTTGTGATAATCCTTTGTATGAAAAAATTAATATATAAATTTTGAATATAGTTCTAAAATATATTTTAATTAAATTGAGAATTTTATGATCTATGCTCTAATCCTACGAAGCTCTTATTATTCCTAACTAGGATCTCAATCTTAATAGTTTTGGCTTCACTTGTAAATGTCAAGGCTCCTATGTGAGGCATTGTCAAGCACCTCACTCAAACCAAAATACTGAGAGAGTGGCCCAGGTTATATCCTGCAACTATGACCAGAAAGTCCACAACTAACCGATGTGAGTATGATTACCCTCTAGCCCAATGGTCTAGTAGCATGGAGACGCATGTCCAATGTATGTAAGTAACAATAAGTTTGTGAATGAATCCATGGGGTTAAGAAGCAATGAATAAGAGAGCAACATGTGCCCATCAAGCTGCTCAAAGGTCAAGGAAATTGACAAGCTAGCTCCACCTGAAAGACCATGTCTCCCTACAATATATAGGTGCTCACTTTGATGCCTTAAAAGAAGTTCAGGTATAGCATTAAGGTTGGAATCGGGTGGGGTGGGGTGGGGGGAGGTGATGGTTGAAGGTAGATTTGCTATAGTAGTTTCTGGAAGTCATGCCTAAAGGCAATTCTCATGCAACAACTTATCACCCATCTCCAGCTCAGTTCATGTAACACACTGCCTCATGCTTCTATCCTCAGCTTAATCAACCTAATCCTCAAAACCTATATGATCCACCACATCTAACCAATCAAACACCACCATATCTAACTGCTCAAACACCTAAAATCAGGCTAAACTTAGGATGATTTCCAAGATGACCTTGACTGCGTCATATTCACCTTGACCGAGTCAAGTCCACATCATCCGAATAGACCCGATCACGGTTCAGAACCGACGGTTTGATGGTTTGGAAACGCCGATTCGACGGTTCAAAACCGTCGATTCGAAGATTCATGGGAGGTCGACCCTTAACCTTAACCGTCTTGGACGGTTATGGTTCACGGTTCATGCACAATTCATCAAGGTTCATCACGGTTTAAGATTATTATAATTTAAAAAAAAATTAAAATTTATAAAAAAATATATATAAGACTTGCCCTTATTAAAGTTGCATACGTATCCCCTATGATTTTAAATGAGTATCTCGAATCATAGAAGGATTGTCATAGTAATTCCTTATATTGCGGATGTCGAAACTTGCTCAGATTTATCATCGATAAATTAAATATTATAATCCTCATTCGGATTGACCTTACTCTAAATCGAGATGATGAGCCTCCTGCTTCCATTATAATTGAAGTCGAAATCAATCGAGATTTCGGAATTGAGAGATGAGAGTAGAGAAGATGGTGTGAAAATAATAAAATGAGCTCCTTATTTATAGAGTGAAAAACAACGATCGTAATTATTAATAAAAAAGATCAAATAATTTCAACGGTTAAATTTTTTTTAAAAAAAAAACTCTTTCTGGAATGGTCAAAATTATTTTTACTCATTCCCTACTAGTATAAACGAACTATTACAAATTAAAATAAATTATTTACTCTCTTATACTTCTTCCAATTATTAAGAATAAAAATATAGCAAATGAAAACTATTGATTAGTTATTAAAAAACTAACCAATATATAAAAACAATAATAGTTATAGCCTAGTTGGTTAGGATATTTGGTTGTCTTGCGGCAGATTTCGGGTTCGAATCCCAGCAAAATTAAAATATTTTTTAAAAAAAACCTCACCGAACCGGCGGTTAAAATGGGCTTAAACTGTAACCAGCCCAACAGGATGCTGGGTCGGTTATGATTTCGACCCGTTGACCCGGTTACGAGCCCGGCCCGGGTAGGACCTGGTTACTAGCCCGGCCCGATTAGGACCTGGTCACGGGCCCAATTAGGACCCGATTAAGGGCCCGAGCCGGACCCAGTTAGGACCCAGTTACAGTTAGGATCCGGTTACAGGCTTGGGTCGGGCCCAATTAGGACCCGATTATGGTTACGGGCCCAAGCCGGGCCTAGTTAGGACCCGGACCTGGACCATGGTGTCACGTCTACATCCAAATCCAATCCACATTGGCTGAAATACTCGGCCTAAACTTTAGTCCAACTGAACTCCACCCATTTGGTCCTTTAGTCAACTTTTCCAATTGAAGTCTGAGATTATGAGAATAGTAAGCAGATCTATCTAGCTGTTCTAATCTTTCATAATAGATTAGGTCATCTCTTGAACATAGCTGCATTGAGAGACAAGGAAAGGAGGATAAATCATCATCTTTGTCGAAGTGACATTTAAACAAGGTGGCAAATGTCTCTACAAAGAAAAGAGTCAAAGCTGTACTTTCCCACTGTCAATAGGGAAACTGCTTGGCTTCAAGGTCTGGTGATATATAGAGAAAACTTAAGAGACCATAAAGTTCCGTCTATAAACGATGTTTGGGATAATGGCAAAAGTTTTTCCATATTTCATGAAATAAAATGGTTAAGGTCAAGAATTTGCAAAATGAAGTTGACTAGGGCTTGATAGAAGAGCTAAGGCACAATTATGAGGATGACAAAGAGAAAGACTTAAAGTTTCCCTTGTTCTTTTACAATGACTTCAACTTAATTTCTAATATATTAGATTTAATTTAATATCTTAATTGGTTATACTTCATTTTGTTTGATTGAATTTATAGCATCAAATCGTATTGAATCAAACCGTAGCATTGTCTCTTTTAAACTTTGGATCACAAGTCAAAAATATTGTACTACATGAATTGTAACATACCGTATGATACAAACCATGAATTTTCAACAAGTATCATAAAAGCACTTCAGATATTAATTATCACCACAAGGAGAATTGATCCATTACAAAGTTGGAATAGGTGATGATAAATACTAAATGCCTCTCTTTCATAATTCTCATGTGGTTTTCTTACCTCCTCACAACTTTGCCTCCTGGCATTTCTGATCATTCTCCAACTGCTACTCAAATTAGTAGATCTCTAAAGTCTTCACCTTTTAGAGCCCTATGTTGATTTCTTTGTATTTTAGAGTGGCTAGGATAAGTGGGTTGAAATTGATTCTCCTATGTGCATCCTTGCATAGAAGCCTAAGATACTTAAAAAGGATTTAAAGTATTTGTTTTGAGACTTAGGAAAGAGAAATAATACTGAGTTGAGCAAGACAGGTTAAATTGGAGACAGTTCAAAAGGCTCTGCCAATTAATCTTATGAATATTAACCTTTACACTTAGGAGGTTGTTCTTAGTAGTTACTTGCTGGGATTATGGAAGAAGAGGAAAGTCAACTCAGGCTGAAGTTTTGGGCTATGATCGAATCCCATGGTCATGGAGGTTTAAATTCCAGGTACTTTCATAAATATCTATCTGTTAGGACAAACAGAAATGTTGAGCTATTTATCTACAATTTAGGGCTGTAAATCAACCCGCATTCATGATCAAGCTTAATATTCAATTCAATAAAACTTGTTTATGTTCATTCAATAGTTAAAATATATATATAAAATAAACATCAACACTCGTAAATTTGGTTCGTTAATATTCATGAACAATTTATGAATAAATTTATTTATTAATTTATATAAATTTTAATTATAAATTTATTTAATTTTTTATTCAAATATATAAAAATATATATAATAATTTATAAATTTTTATAATTTTAAGTTATTCATAATAGGTTAAAAATAAGAAAATAATATAAATTTCATATATTAGATAAACATTTAGCCCAAATTACAAGCACATCAACGTTAATAGTTAAGCTCAATAAAAAATTCAACTTTGGCTCAAACTCGATAAGATTTTAATAACGAGCCTAAACAAATTTGATAAGTAAATAAAAAAACTTGAATATAGCTAAGCTCGGCTCATCTACACCCCTAAATGGACATGGACAACGTCTTATGAGAGCGATGCTCTAGAATGAAGCAATTCTTTTTTTTTCCAATGTCTTCTTGGGGTTTGCCAAAACCGCCAATGTCAGTCTCATACCCAAATGAAAAAAAATTGAGAATTGCGTTATGTTATCAACCAACATCAAACACAATGAATATTCTATGAATGAATACATCAAACTATTGTGTAATACTAGGTTGCTGCTCGAAAAGAACGTGTTGCAAGGTTCGACTGCAACGTCTCGACAATGACCACTACATCTCTATAAGAATTTGAGTGTAGTATTAAATATACAAGAATTCTCACAATATAAGTTGAATAAAAATAAACATTATAAAAATACCGATTGACTTAAATTTGGAACATAGAACATAAGAACGCTCACTCGTAAAACAATGGAGGTAGCAAACACGATGATTAGGAGAAGAATTAATATTTTACGTTTACAAGAGAAAAAATAGATAGGAGAGAAGACTAAGATAATAAAAACTCAAATTTAAATTATGATACATAGGAAGAATTAAAATAATAAATAGATAGGTATTGTTATAAATAGTTCGTTAAAAAATATTATAGTAATAGTTAGAAAAGGAATAGAATTATAACTTTTAAAATAGCAGTGACGAAAAAATTATTAATATAATTAATATATATGCACCTCAAATAGGATTAAATAAAGACACCAAATATAGATTTTGAAAAAAAAAAAAACTAGATGAAGTAGTATAAAAAATTCCACAAGATGATTTTAATAGGAGGAGATGTAAATAGGCATGTAGAATAAGAAATAAGAAATATGATAGGATGCATGAAATTATAATTTTGGAACAAGACATGAATTGAAATACTATATTCGATTTTGCAATAATATATAAACTTACAATAATTATTATATTTTAAAAAAAAAACAACACTTGTTACATTCAAAAATGGAAATAAGACGCAAATTAACTTTCTTATAGCCATGAAGAAGGATAAAAGCATTTGTACAGATTGCAAAATCATCCTTAGAAAAAACTTAACTACTCAATATAGATTAATAATGTTAAATATGCGTCTCAAGTATAATATTAATAGAATGAAAACATCGTATTACAAGAGATTTTTTCTTTAATGGATAGCGGACCCGAGAACGTTGGTTGTGGGCCTCCATGTGGCTTCCCCGAATTCTTTGGTGATCGGTGGAAAACTTTCGTGAGGCCGGGCCGGTCACTCCAGAATTAGTCGAGCCGAAAGCTTGGATATCTGGTGCTAACTAAAAAAAGAAAAATATGCACGACTTCTAGAATCAAGTGGTGGAAGTTAAAGGAAGAGAAATACATGGCGACTCGAATATAACATGGGATAAGATGATATTAAATTTGAAAATAATAATTAAGAGCATACTCGGTGAGTAAAAGATTATACACCACCAACTAAAGAATCTTGATGGTGGAATGAGAATGTACAAGAGGTTTAATACGAACAACTTATAAGTTATTGTACACTTATAAGAAAAAAAAACTTTAAAAAGTATGCAATTTGCCAAAAAAGAGACAAAGAAAGCGGTGAATGAAGTTAAAAATGAAACTTTCAAATATTTATATCAACAATTGGATACAAAAGGGAAAGGGACGTCTATTGAATAGTTAAAGCGAGAGTGAGGAAACAAGACATCTTACTCAAATAAGATACATCAAAAATAAATGCAATAGAGTATTAATGAATGATGATGACATAAAAGAATGATGGAAAAGATATTTTCATTAACATTTTAATGAAGATTTAAGTAACCAATTTAACTTATGTAATTTAAGTAAGTTAGAAAAGTATAGAAATTTAAATTTTTATCGAATAATTTAAATTTTAAAATTAGAACATGCTTTAAATGGGAAGCAAAATGAAAAAATAGTTGGACCAAATGATGGAGGATAAGTACTCTAATCCCCTTGTATAAAAAAGGAGACAAACAAATTAGTGCAAATTATAATGGCGTTAAGGTAATGAGTCATACCATAATTTTTTTGAAAAGAGTGATAGAAAAAGCTCAAGGAAGGATACCACAGTAATCAAAAATTAATTTAGATTCATGCGTTCGACAATAGTAGTTATACAACTTATTGAAAAGTATCACAAAAAAGTAGGTGCATTCGTCGACCTCCGAGGAAACTTATGTGAAGAATTTTAGAAACGAAAGTTGAAACAATTAAGGGTATATATGCGGATGTAATGATAAGAGTGAAGACTCCAGATAAATAAAACAAAGCATTTCCTATAAGATAAGATTATATTAAGGACCTCTAAATTCTATCTTTTTATATTAATTCACTAGACACATTCAAGATGCGTTATCATTTGCAGATGATATTATTTTAATAAATGAGACACATGAAGGAATAAATGTTAAGGTCGAATCTTGGTAAGAAACTCTTAATGCGAAAGGTTTTAAATTTAGTAGAGTTAAGCTAGAACTCGGGTTTTAAGTTATGGTACACAGGAAAGTGTAAAACAAGAAATGGGGTGGGTATTGTTGTAGATAGTTCG
>JBBUKS010000029.1:2671808-2692916 GCA_038050645.1 Hedychium gardnerianum
GACGAATTTTTTTTCGGCGCAAATCTACGATAAACAAAAATTCGTCGCAGATTTGCGACAAAAATTTTATTTCGTCGCAAATTTTATATCATAATCAAGAGATTTTCGTTACAAAGTTGGGACAAATTTTATGACAAAAAATATTTTCGTCGCAAAATTTGTGACGAAAAAAAATTTCGTCCCTAATTTGCGACGATTTCATTATTTTTCATCGCAAAATTTTGCGACGTCTTTTTTGGGACGAAAATTTTTTCGTCGCAAAATTCGTCCCAAAATCGCTGTTTATTTGTGGTGTGTGAATAGGGAAGAAAATGTGCAAGTGAATATAGAACTTGGTGCTGAGTTAGATTAATCAGCTTAAGATAACATTGAGAAGTCTTTATGGCACACTAGAGGTTGCTTGGGTCGTGTTAACTATCTCAGAGGTGAAATGGTAGTAGTGGTAAGTTTAAAAGGAGTGTTTGATGATTTTGAAAGTTCTGGTATAGTTTCGGCTTCTAATGTGAACGTGGAAGATTGAGTAGTGCTCGAGGGAAGAATATGTATAATTTTTGTATGTGTGGAAGAGATGGGTTCATGTATATTAGTTATTTTTGTTTGCTCAAGTTGGTGAGAATGAATGCTAGAAGGAAATGGTGATGTGATAGGTCGTGGTTTTATAAATAATTAATCAGATAATGTTAAATTTGAGTGATTGATCTAATTTTATGAAAATTTTTCTTTGATCATCAGGATAAATCGAGAAGCATTAATAGAAGCTCATTTAGATGATTAGTATTCTTAGGTCCGCTGTTCATTAGAGGAAAAATCTCTTGCAGTGTGTTATAATTAAGATTTGAACCTTAGATCCCTTAGTTATTTATTGAAAAATCTAATTATTACATCATTATCTCGGGGGGTGATAGATCGTGTTTCTATGATCTTAGAGAGGAAATTGGATACAACAAAATTAGAATTTGATGCGGTTGAGATGGATGAAAAAGGGAAAGTGGTTTCTTGGAACTTCACATCAAAAATATTTCTCAGTTTTCATATCATATAGTTTGTATCCTCCTTGTCTAGTAGAATATCCAAGAAAGATACAACATTTTGCACAAGATTTGAATTTCTAAATTGGGTGTACAATAGTTGCATAGCGTAGACAACCAAAAATCTTCAAGTGAGGATGGACGATTAATTGTATAGAATTTTAAAGAATATTTTATTTGAAAGCAATAGTGATAGTAATTGATTAATGAGATACACAACAGTTAAAACATTCTAACCCTTACATGCAAAGGTAAATGAGATTGAAAAAGTAATACTTGTGCTATAATGAGAATATGATGATGCTTCCTTTCAACAATGTTATTTTGTTATGGAGTGTAAAAATAAGTGCGTTGATATTCAATGTTATGAAATCTATAAAAATCTTAGAGATAAAAAATTCAAAATAATTATCTACTCTGACTGCTTTTGACATAGGCTTGAAATTAAGTAGGAACAAAATTAATGAAAGATTTCAAAATATTTTGGGTTTCAAACTTGTATTGCATAAGGAATATTCATGTGCATCTTGTAAAGTCATCTACAATGGTAGGAAGAATCATGTTCTTGAGTGTATGGGTACTTTGTGAGGAACCCAGATATCACAATGTAATAAATTAAACGAAGCATAAGTTGATAGAGAACTTGATGGAAATAGAAGTCTTGTTTGTTTTCCATAAGACAAATAGTATAATTATTGTCATAAGAAATATTATTTGAAGATAATAATGAAGAACTTATTTTAAAGTGAAATGATGACAAATGTCCAAGATGCATATGCTATAGACTGGAATGTGCAACAGAGGCATGTAATATAGACCACCATGTTGTTTACCCAAGCTAAAATCATCTTCTCCGTAGCCAAGTCTTAAAGGAGACAAAAGGTGGGTGAAAATGACAACAATAATTTTGCTCATAGAAATCAAATTTAAGTGAAAACTAGGAACACAAAATATTATCTAAGGTAATATTGGAATTGAAGGGCAGAGTGTCAGTTGAAGTGATTAATGTTGTAGATCTAGTTATAAATTAGCAATAGGTTTGATCGTGTTTTAGTGAAAAGTGTGGAATCAAAAGTTATGTGATCAATGACCCTGCTATCTAAAATTCAAGGCTTACTGAATATAGAATTAATCGAAGCATTTAGAAAAGGAGACAAACCTATTGCACTTGCATGTGTTTGGATTCATCATTTATAAGACATGGGAAAACCATTGATGTTGTTCTATGGAAAATCCTCGCAAGACATTGATCAAGTTGGGAACTTGGCTTGTTTTGTCACTGTCTTGTGGATAAACTCTAGGTGTAGATTGTAGAAAATCTATTGTATTAGCTGTAATCCTTTGAAATCTTTGTTGTTATTGCTGTAGATTGAGGGGAGTTTCATGCTATGATACCATCACCATGTAAAAAGTAATGAATGAACGAACAATAAAAAAAATTAATACCATGCAAAAATAATAGAAGTAATAATGGAGGATAAAAGTTATAATAACTAAATTAGGATTAAGATTAGAATTCATAATCCTCTTTCTATAGAATTGAGTTTACACTAATAAATAAATAATAGTAAAGGCCAATATATAACTAATAAATAAAGAATGAAAAAGATATCAAATATCGGGTCATAAAAAACCATGACATTAAACAATATTTCTAATTAAAGGAGTAGACTAAGCAAAATATTTAATTTGAACATATCTCCTGCTAGAGTCGTAGAACATAACATTGATCCGTTCTCCAACAGCAAATACGTAACAAACTTAATACCAAAAATAATAATTATAATAATAAGTTGAATTTTACATCTGACTTCATTAGTAGCAAGAAACGCAATGGTAATGTTAGTCCATTGCGATACTTTTAGAATGTCATTTTTTGACATGGTTATATTCAACAAGGTTGGTGCCTTGGTAAATAGCTTTTTATAGGTCTTGTTTTGCCGGGCACGTATGAATATACTACCTTGACTGAGTAGTTCTCAATCCTGTACATGATTAGCTTCAAGATGTTCAACGAGGAGGGAGGACTGCACTGCCTTGTGGAATATTCTTTGTCCGGGAGCGAGGATGGACAAGGGATCATAAATGCCTTTCCTATGGGCAAACATCTCCCATTTGTCACCGTAGTGGCCTCTCCACTCTTCCTGTGTTGTATAGTATGGCAAGTACTGCTTCATTTTGATTCCTTCCTTGTTGCAGAAATCTAGGATCTTTCTATTCTGTTTCAGTGCTTGCTCTAAGCTGCCATGAGATGGTGCTGAAGATAGCAAGGCCACCAAGTAGAAGATCTCCTCATCTGGTATCACTGCTGATGTTCGATTATCCCACCTGCACCCACCGTTAAAGTTGAATAAATACTGATTTGATATATATAGTAGATGATGACTTGATAAGACAATTGCTTACTTTGATCGATTAAGTGGATACAGAAGAATGGGGCCTCTGCTACTGTCTCTGAGAATTTTGCCAAAGACTTCCCTTGCGAAGTCTTTGATTCTGGCTCTTGGTATGAAGAGGTTGAGCCATGGGTGTGGGACGTCCCACAGCCCTTTAGACCTCAGCTTCACTTCGGACGCATGAACTCTATCTAAGAACTCCAAATAGGAGACTTCCGATTGGAAAAGCGTGGACGGTATGTACCTCAGCTTAGACAAAAGTTGCTCGACTTGCTGTAATCAATGAATCTAGAACGATTGAGAATGTTATTCTTATCTCATGCAAGAAATTGATTGGGTGTGTGCGCCTGATGTTATACCTGGTCCATGCTCTCAGCTTCAATATGTTGGTTGAAGTTTTTAGTCATTTCGAGGCAAAAGAGAATCTTGCCATCGGAATCAAATTGGCTTGCTTGGACAGGATCCTCCGGGTTGAATGAAGATCTCCAATTGTTTATAAGTCCTGTCTTGTTGATGATCACGAAGCCTTCGATGTAATCGAAGGTTTCCTTTGCCGATATCAGCATTTCCAGGTCCTCCGTAAAGCTAGTGAAGTCAGAGTACAGCACTCTAATCCATCTCACCTGCAGAGACATGCACTGAATTACATACTGACTATTGATTCAGTAGCACCAATTGTACTAGTTCAGATCGTTTACCATCTCTGGAGCTGGCGCCAGGGCAATCTGCGCTCTTGTGATGATTCCAAACTGGCCCAGCCCTCCCAGAGCAGCATGGAATAGCTCACCATTCTTTTCCTCGGAGCAATTCATCACCTCCCCTTTGCCTGCATCCCAACATATACTATATATATATATATAATTGAGTTTAAATTTCAGAGTACGTGGTAATAGGTTATGTACCTGTGACGATCTCGAGTTGGTACACATTGCTGATCTGCGGGCCGTGCCGAAAAGCTTGGCCACTGATCCCGGCGTTGGACAGTGTTCCTCCAACGGTGAGGTGGAGGTAGTCGGTCCACGACTTGGGCCCCAGCCCATGCTTCAAACACTCCACCAGCACATTGATCCACAGCTCTCCTCCGGAGGCGTCCGCGTAAGGCTGCCCTCCATGATGATGATGCACCACCCGCGTCCGCCCACCGAGCGCCTCCATTCTCACCACTATTCCACCGTCCGTCTGCTCCTAGCCCTGAAGAGAATGCCCGTGCCCGCGGGCCGCCACCGTGAGCTTCGATCTCGAGCCCAGCTGGAACACGTGCTGCACGGTGGCGACAACATCAGAGACGGACGCTGGGTGCAGCACTACCGCCGGCAGTAGCTGGTATCGATTCCCGAAGTCCTTTGCGGCGAGGGGCGCGTCGTTGAAGCTTAAATTGCCTTGGAGGCGGAGGATCGCTCGGAGGGGGGAGGGTACCACGGGGTTGGAGACGTGCGTGGTGACGCTGCCAAGGGCTACGATGAGGAAGAGGTGAAGGAAGTAGCTATGCATGGCCATTGGTATATATGATTTATGAGGAGTTTGAAAGAAAAGGAAAGAGTTGGCAGAGTAGACAATCTGCACCAAGGGAGAGGGAGGGAATTTAAAGGCGCAGTCAAGAGTTGATGGATTTGTCAACTAGTATTTGATTGACCTGGGGATTGTAAGAAGACTGGCTACTCTGGTGCCTGTGTCATAGGTTTCCTTCGTATCAGACATTTTATTCGTCGTCTCAAGCTGTGTGTAGTACGTTACCAAGTGGATGTATGTAAAGGCAAGCAGCTAGCAAAGGCAAACTAGCGAGGTGATAGAGTTTTGGGACATGGCAAAGGTGCAAAGCCTCCCCCTTTGCTTAAATATACTTCCAAACTTAAATATACTGTTCTCGTAAAGGAATTGTCGATTCGCTTTTGAGGTGGGTTGCAATGACAATGTCGGGTGGTTTCATGTCCAAATTAGGTAGGATTCCAATCAAGGAGGGCCATGGCCCACTGACCCGCTTGCATCAGCGGTGTCCTAACAAAATCTTGGCAACTGTGGCCACACAAAAGTTGTGCTCAAGTGTTGAGCATCAGCGGTGTCATGCTTTTTGGCCTCGTCTCCTTGGAGGCATCCCTAGAGACAAGTGACGATCTATAGCCAGGATTCAGTCCCTTTACAAATCGAGAATATAGTCTTGTACCAACAGCAGGGAGAGGCAGAACCCACTGGAAAAAGAGTTGAAACAGAGGACCATTGTTTAATGAAAATAAGAATGAGGGATAAAGTATGTTCCTATTGGTCGGCCATCAGAAGAGTAAATCGGTCAAACGTGGGCTGTGATTGGGTTTGGTGAACTGGAGAGACGACACGGTCTTAGCTCAAAATTTTGACTGAGCGATTTCTCAACCGTAGACCATTGCGAGGTGATCCCCGCTATCTCTCTTTCTATCGCTAAGATTAGAAGAAAAAAAATGAAAAAATATATTATGGTGTAAAAAACATTAAAAGACTTATCAACTGTGATAGCTTTATCATACTATTTGTTACTTGTTCTTATTATTTATTTACAAAGATAAGAATTGTTACAGAAGACCTACTTTAAACAACTTTAACAAATGATCTGATATAGTTATCCTATTGTAGGTAGGTAGTTGTGATAGGTTTTTTTTTTTTAAGTAAGCATCAGTTATTCAGTGTCCTTTGCCTCTCGAGCTATGATACAAGTGAAAATATGTTCATATTCTCTCAAGTATTATGATTTATTTTTTAATTATAGTATATTATAAATATTTTTTTCTAGTAAGATGATAAATTTATAAAAAAAAATTGAAACTAAATCGATTATTCTCAAGATTAGTTGGGTTAATTGTGACAGTTCGCTGCTACAAATTGTAAGCCACAAGTTCAATAATTTCCATTGGCTCTGTGATGAAAAATGTGGTCATGAACTTGCGACAACTTAGCGAGCAAAAATTTATTCAACAAAGCATTATGTGACAACAATTGATATGGATTTTTTTTCCTTTAAAATTCACTGGGTATAATGGAAAAATAGTATAAAGAAAATGTGATGCTTTCATATTTTGATTGTTTCACGGACTATCTCAATAGCTTACATGAACTATATTTTGGATCTTATATAAATAGGATCATTTAATGTAAACGTAGTTTACCTAGAGAGAACTAGAGAAGAGTGCATCCCGAACCTATGAATTTTTTTTTAAAATGTCTCGGATGCTTCGGAAAAAATAAAATGAGATCAATTATTGATGGTAATAAAAAATAAGTGTCCTTTAAAAAATATAAAACTAAGTGGGGTGTATTTGTAAGAGTTCGGCAACTTCAGGTGCGCTTTTTGATCCATTACTGTATTATTTTTTTTTTAATCTCAATATACCTTAGGTTGAGATGGGTAGGCCCACCATTGAACTTTAATTGCAGCCTGAGTCAAAGACAATAGGGGGACCTTGGCAGACTCCTCCCCACCCCCACCCCCACCGCGTGGGAGTTTCGCTTCATGCTACTTGAATCATTCTCCCCCTATAGCTAGGCATCTTTCCTTAAGGGGTTAGTTCATGTGAAGCATCATATTTGTGATGGCGACGAGTTTCCTTCTCTGAAAGTGCAAGAAGGTGCGGGACGCTTGTAGACTTCATGCCTTCCATACCACCAAGCAAACAAAGGCATTTGAATATATAGAGTAAATGGCATGTGACCATGAAAGTGTTATCACTGTTTATGTCCTCTCCTTTATTTCATGGCTAAGGCATGAGATCATCTCCAATTCATACATCAAAATATCATATTTAATATAAAAATAACATCAAAACTCTTCAATTCATACATCAAATTCTCACACCAAAAATAATATGAAAATAGTGCAACACCATCTTTGATGTTGCACTATTCTCACACCATATTTAGTGGGGAGAGGGGTTTTATTTTTAATATTATTATATTATTATATAATTAATAAAATCAAATGTAATTAATTTGTAATTATTATTTTCTTTATTTTTACTTAGGAATATTGATTATTTATTATAAATTTAAATTAGTAGCATATTTTAATTTTATTACGTATATTTGTAAAGATTTAATTTAGTAAAATTATTATTTTTAATTTATTTAATATATTTTAATTATAATTACATTTATAAATTATATCACTAATTTCATTAAAAAATATAATAAAATATCAAAAAATTTGATATGCATAAATGTAAAATACATTACCAATTACACTAACATACAAAATAAAAATAGTAACGACACTAAATTAAAATATTACTAATAAAAATTTAAAAACATGAATAACACTAAACTTAACAAACAATTACAAATAAAAATAATACTAATAAAGCACACATTAATTTAAAAATACTTTAATAATATTATAATACTAATATTCGGGAAGATCACTCTCATTCCGCTAAAATAATTATAAAATTGGCCGAAAATATTAACAGGATTTTGAAATTCTTGATCTTCATTTTGATATTAATTGAGTTGTGATCCTTCTCCCTATATTGGAGATATGATCATTGTTTGTTTTTAATTAAGTATCATTGTTTGTTTTAAATAAAAAATAATAAAATATTTTAATTATCATATAAAAATGTTAATAAATTAAATTATATGTTGATAATTAAATTATGAATAAGATAAATAGAATATTCTAATGAATATATTTTTTTAGTGTGATATGATGTAGGTGGGTTAAAGCTGAAATAGTATTTGATATTAAAATTATATTATTTTAGTGTGAAAACTACAGTCTATGGGCTAGATGTCAGCCTAAGTGCTAATTTTTTCCTATTTTTTCTGGAAGGCAAATTTCTATTCCTAAATGGGAGGGAGGGATAGGTGGAAATGGGTTAGGCCTATTAATCGTTAGAGAGTTATAGAAAGAGAAGCTATTTTCCATTCAGGCAAAAATTAAAAGGATGTTTTTTTTCTTTCTAAATCATCAGGAAAAAATAAAACGTCATGCTTTAATTTTTTTAATCAAAAGACATCATATTTCTATAAAATAACACAACTATCTTTTAATATTATTCATCTTTCATCTAAATCCTGAATTAATCTAGCGCATTATAGCCAAGGACAGAGTCATCCTTGGACTAGTGAACTCCCGTCCCATCTATTTTTTTAGCCATGCTATTATATATTTTTTGGATTAATTATTTGATAAAATTTATAATAGTATTCAAAGTCACTCGTGAGGAAAGAATTGATAAATATTTATTTATTGATATTTAAAGATAATTAGTTAATTTGAATTAATTATGATTCGTTATATGAGTTTGATTTGTGAGCTGCCTCGAGAGAGAATTTTATCCATTTGATTTAGTTTGATTTTAAACTCATATATGATGCTAATATTGTTTATTGATTGGTTTATTATGGTAGGTTTTGAAATTATGCGATTTTGATGTAAAATTTCATAATTCTAAAATTATGTCACATATTTAGTTGTGATAATATTGGGCGGTGATATTTATGAATTTTTAAGTTTGGATTTTTAACTTTAAAAAAATATTGTTATAAATTTTAGGAAAATAATTCATTGGTTGTGATATTTGAGAATTATTGATATTACAATTATTATTAGACTTTATTGCGATTTCTCTATTAGAAATAACTAAATGTTGAATAATTGTAAAATTAAAAAAAATGGATTATTAGATTTTTCTAGTTACGTAATTTTTGTATTTTTTCACTTTAATACATCAACTCAGGAAATGAAGAAAAAAAACTATCAACTCATTTTTTAAATTCCAAAAAATAGACATCAATAAGTTAGGGACATTCTTCATCTAATATTTATATCTCAAATTTTAGTGATCAAGATAAATCTCGTAGAATTGATATTAATGTCAATTCTCTTGAACTTGATCTGACATTACATACTCTGATATAAAAATATCTTGTTAATCAAAAGAATGCAATTAAACGAACTTATATTAAGATGGGTCGTATCAACCAACCTATTAAGAATGAATATCCACCGACCAAATTCGGAAGTCAAAATCGGCGATTTCAAAGTTGACTGTCAACCCGGGTCATTTTTAATCTTAGCTACGCCCCTGGTTGTAGCAACTATGTAATGTTTCGTAACTACGACAACATGAAAAAAAAAATTAAGCTAAAATTATTTGGAACATCCAAAAAGGATTTAAACAACATTTTTTTATCTCGAAACAAAATGATCACGTGTTTCACCGCATAATCAATTATAGATTTCTAAATGAGTTTCAATTTAATATATTATGTGTCTTATAGTTCAATCCGAATCAAAAGTTTTGATCTCTCAAAATTTTATAACTATTAAAACATGAATATTAAACTCTAAAATTTGAAAGGCCGTAATTTTTAACTCGAACTTAATTACGAGACACACTATAATCTACAACTAATTATAAGATGTAACTTGTAACAACCCGATTTCAAACTCAAAAAATATTATTTAAAATTTTTTTAGAGACTCCGAATAATTTTAGTCTTTAAAAGAATTTTATATTATAGCAGTTATAATAACTATTAGCTATAATGTGTCCGACCAATTTAAGATTTAAACAAGAGACCTCTATTGAAAGATAATTATATCATTTTACAAAGAAATAAGAACCTCTTTTGATTAAAAAATCAAAATGTAACACCCGTTCCAAGTGACCAATTCGTTCCATGAATTCAGCAAGCAGTCAAACAATCAGCCTTCTTCTTGGTACACGTCATGTGACCTACAGCTCGGCCTTGAGACTTCCTCTACTCACATCTCTGCGCCTGCAGCACTTCCATTTGGAGAAAAATAAGGACTTACCATGTTCCATCAATAGCACCTAACCTACACCGCCCATTGTAAATCATTCTTTAATTTTAATGGCTAGGTCAAACTTATGTTGGATTCTGAGCGTCCAATTGAATGATAACCAGTAGTAGGTTGTCATTTTAACTTCCGGTGTAAACAGCATTCAAGCAAAAGACAAACAGCAAAAGGACAATATTGAGATTGATTCCAACTGTTCATGGGAGGGTACAATGATTTAGAATAGACTTCCATCCAAAGATGACTTGGTGACATCTTAAAAATAACTAGTATCAATAGAGAATGCCACCAACCTACACTCATAAATGGATGAAAAACTTGCACTGCAGTTTGCAATAAAATCTTTCAACAACGCGTGGCAAGCTCCCAATATAATAGCATTGAAAAGGTCATGCATGATACGAAACAAGTATTTACGGATACATATCTAGATAGACCCAATTAGTAATGGAATTCACTAGAGGAACTTCTTTGCTGCTGGAAGTGAATTTGAGGATTCCACTTCTTTACTGGACGTCCTAATAATAAAGAGAACCGTTTCAAGTAGCATACCACAAACCATCCCTAAGATGCCTCCAGCAGTATTCTGCAAATGCAAAAAAGTAAACTAGAACTGAAAATAATCATAGTCAAATATACAAAAAACGAGATCTGTTTCCATACCATTACGGCACACTGATTAAATAGAGCTCTGAAAGCAGAAAATCCAACTAAATACCCTGTAAACATTATAAGCACCACATGCAAACCTGCAAACAAAAATAAATAAATAAATCTTTTCCTTGAGTTATAGTTTGTTTAGTAACTAATTTTCTGAACAACCAAAATTACAAATCAATTTATTCTGAAAAAAATGCACCCAATTCTGCATTTAGTTTCTTTTGGTCAAACTCTGAATTCTGTTTAACAAGTTTCTGTTCCATATTTCAGTTAGTCATATGCACCTATATTACACTTTATTTAACATGATATGTGGTTCGCTTACTAACTCCATAACCTGGAAGCAAGCGTGAGTCCACATTAGAATTCCTAATCTATCTACAGATGCACATGAACTCTTCATGTTTGTTCTTTAATTTCCTAGACACCATAATATCCACGAATATATATGTTTTTATCCAAGATTACAATTCTATAGAATGGGACCATTTACAATCATTATATAAAGTTAATTGGTCATTTATACACCTCGGATTCATCCAAATCTCAACACCTTCGTAGGAGCATTAAACTTCACAAATATACTTTCCAAGTTTATATACTTGCCTGACAAGTAATGCAAGTTATCAATATTTTAACCATTATCGTTCATAGGTCATAAAGAGTAAATGAAAATTATTGATATAGTATATAGATATGAAACATATGTTCCCTCAGGGATTGTTAGCTAATGCATGGGATGTTGCCATCATTAGATCTAGGATCAAATCCTGGCTAATAGCCAGGTTCCTCCCGTCTACTGGTCACTGTTCGGGATAGTAGTCACTCATGATTTACCTCCTCCGTATTGGTCCTGGGACGGATTGGCGAGGGCACTGAGGGCGAGCGTTTCGCCTTTTTGCCACCATAGATATGAAAAATATAATACAGTGCATATAATTTTCTATACATAGCAAACAATAACTTTTAAAATTTCTACAAGTAAGGTGAATCATTTTGGTAAATTATCAAATCATGAATTTGTAGGGGTGTAATCGAACTGAACCAGGCCGAACAGTAAGAGGCTCGAGCTCGATTCGAGCTTTAATTCTTAAGCTCGAGCTCGGCTCGTAATGAAATTAAATAGCTCGTGAACAACTCGAGTTCGGCTCGAAAAAAGCTCGTTTAAAAATTAAACGAGCTTAATTTGAGCTTGTTTAAAATAGTTAGTTATAATAATTAATAAGATATTATTATATTTATAATTCATGATATTTAGTTAGATATATAATAAGATAAACGAGCCTCTTAACATGTTCACAAGTTTGTTAACAAACACGTTCGCGAGCACGAACCAAATATTGTTAAGCTCGAGCTCAACTCGATAATGTTTTCCAGCTCGAAATCAAGCTCGAGCTCGACTCGTTAATTTAATCGAACGAACTCGAATGAACTTTTTTTCGATCGGAGACCCGAATAACTCGCGAGCAGCTTGGCTCGTTTACACCCCTATGAATTTGTAAGGTTCAAATAAAAAATTATAGGATTAATATATAAATCTAGTCAGCATTTGCTTGATATTTTAAATCTAGCTTAACGTTTTGAAATTTACAAATCTAGCGCAAATTTTTTTTTAAGTGTTTTAAAATCTAACATCCATTATAATTTCATTCAACCCTAGCTAAAGTATAATTGGTACCCCCACATGACATTTTATCATGGCACTCAAGTAGCATTTTGTCATCTCTATAAAGCCCAGATATGGATGTCGGCCGACATAGACAAAAACTCTTAAACCCTTACTAAACTAATACCTAAACCTAAAACTTAAATAGTCAAAAGCTTGTTCTCCTTCCTTCTCATCATCCTCCATGTCAACAATGATGAGGAGGTTGAGCAACGGTTGGGAGAGATCAAGATAAAATTAGGGATTAACAAGTGTGCCAACGATGTGGCGGAAGTGTCAAACAAGCACTGAAAGAAAGGGATAAGGAGGGTGATCCTACAGTCGAGCCTAACAGTGCAATGAGTGCTCATCACCACTATTAGTAGTGGCTCATGAATTCTCCCATGTCCATGTCCTTCATGAATTCTACCATCGCTAACAACTTCTCTTAGCTAGCATTGAGGTTTTTGCAAGGCAATTGAGGCATGAAGAGGGTTTGGTCTCATGATTAGGTAACTAGATGAAGAGCTTGTGTGCTAGCTCAATTGGGTTTACTAAGTATTATTTTGAGATCCATGCCTAAGTACCTTTTTAATTTCTTTCCTTATTAATTGCTATAATAGCATTCCTATGCAAAAAGCATATATTTGTTTTTTTTTTCATTTTAACTTTGGTCGACCCCTAATTATTAGAGTAGTCCTTTTGCTTAGATCTTAACTTATATCTTATCAGAGCTTTCTATAATTCACTCTTTAGCTCCTAATAGTCATATCTAAGTACTTTGGGCATTAAGAGAACTGTTTTTAGGTCTTTGTCCTCTTATCAAGTTGATATTGTTATATTTTATTCACAAGTTCTAATTCTTCAACTCTAGAATTATCATGCTCACAAATAGATATAAGAGAAATATACTTTGTTCTTAAGTGTTTTCATCATCTTGGTCTTGTCCTTTGCTTGCAATAAGGAATTCATCAAGTTTGATAACACCAAACAATTCATCTACAAAGGAAGTTACTCAAGTTTGATAACACCAAACATCTCATTCGCTATCTAAGTTACTCTCGTTTTTACTTGAGGCTTCCCCTCAACTTAAATTAATCTCCTCATTTTCACTTAAGCTAACCATTAAGTCATCAATGGCCACTAAAGTAAAATGGTGGCATTCTTGGCCTTTTCTTCTTCATCCGAGGATGATTTTCCATTCAATGTAGTCCTCATTACTCTCTCTTTATTTTTTTAAAAAAATGGGCAATTGCTCGTCAAATGTCCAACAATTAAAGAACAATCTTTCTTTTTTCTTCTTCTCTTGCCCCTCATTTTTCTCTTAATCTCACTTGTGCTAAACTTCTTATTCTTCTTTAGTTCTCTTCACCATGTGAACTATATGAGTATCATCATCACTATCTGATGATAAAGAGGGTGATGATGATGGTGGTGAAGAGTTACCCTCATCTTTTTCTTGTGTCACAAATGCAATGTGTTTCTTGGGCTACTTTGAACATTGATTTAACTCTTCATAAATCTCCATTTAGCAAGAGTTCATCCTTGAGATCCCTTAGCACCTTATATTTGTTTAGTTTCTGAAAAAATGTATTCAATGTGAAAACAAACCAAATCATGATTGTCACTTTCCCTAAAACTATAACCAATCCATTATAGATTCCCTTAAACTATTCCATGCATGTAATCGATCATTTTTGTCTTACATTTTGAAATTTTGTAATTGATTCATCAAAGTTCCCTTTTTACAATTTCAAAATCGAGGGTGCCATCAACTTATTCTATAACTACTTAGCATTTTCAAAGTTCCCTCTTATTTCATTCATCCATTAGGAGTCCACTTTGTAGAGTGATGATAGCCTTTGCATTAATTAGAAATTCTTTTTAATCTCTCCACTCCACTTGTCTAAATCAATAGCTCATCCTTTCTATCCATCGAAACTTCAAATCTTATATCGATCACCATCCATATATTGAAGTCCACAATCTATGTGCCAATGTCCTCCATGAGATAGTACTTCATTCTTAATTTTCAATAAGCAAAATTAATTTCATTGAAAAGCATGAGCTTGTGCCCCCCTTGTAAAGTCATCTCCTTGAATATTAATTTAAAAGTTCTATAGTCTCGCTTTGATACCACATTCAAAGACACTTAAGGATTGTCGCACATAAATATCCACTATAACCACCCCTTTGTGAGAGGCAATAGAGAAGCCTCGCAAATCAAAGTTAAAATTTCCATGGCATCAACATTGAGTCAACCAATAGAATTCCATAAGCTTTTAACAAACCTAACCCAAACTAAGACTTCCCTTAAGATATATATATATATATATATATATATATCTTTCACCTGTCTCTAAGAGATAAAAATGGAAGGCTAGTAAGAATAAATTAACAAGGGCTTAAGAGTTAAAGTCTTCCAATCCTTCGTCCAAGCTCTTGGATCCATTGGGCACTAGATCTTAAGAGATTAGATGATTAATAATGAGTTCTTAGTCCCTATAAATTTCCTAAAGCTTATATAACTTTAGGTTCAACATTCACTTACTGAGCGCCTCCGGTCAACAAGAATTATGGTCTAGTCAATTGGACAACTAAAATATAAACGTTGCACTCCAATGGATATCTCTAATCGACTAGAAAAATCTTCCAGCCAAATGCTCATATTGAAAGTAAACTTGAAGAAATATTTTATTTGCCTAAACACTGCATCACTGCATTAGGTTGACTATCAACCCTTAATGAATTGATTGGCTTACTCTAATCAACTAAAAACATTTATCTAGTCAATTGGCACACTTGGGTAGTTCCTCTTCACTTACAGTCCGTCATAAACTTCCATAAGGTTCAAAATTAAACTAAGTGATACACATAAGTTGGATACCTCCTAAAGTTGTGAAGTTTCAACAATCAAACCTGAGTAACTCACTCACTACCTAAGCAATTACAACATCAATACATTTTATACCCAGAAAATAAACCCAAGATTATAACACGTAATCACATATACAAGGTTCATATGTCTTCAATCTTCAACTCCTCAATCCTAACTAACTACCCTCGAGTTGTTTAAATATCTCCTCAGTCTTGGCTACTTGCCCCAAGTCTTCTTGTCAGTTCTCAAGTCCTCTTTAATCTGAAGTAACTGCTCTCAAGTCATTCAAGTGTAGTTTCTTGATTTAGACTACCTACCCTTAGGTTTAAACCCAATCAGCACAACTAAGCCTACACACTCGATAAACCATCATCAAATACACACTTTAGCTTAAGTTGTATTGTCAAACTTTCAAAACAATGTGGTCTAACCCAATCATGAGGGACTATTTTTCCAACATCAAGTTCATGTTAACTATCATCAGCAATGTGTCTCCACTTGACTAATTTTTTCCGTTGACATCATTCTTAACTTTGAATTTCACTTTGTTCAACTTTTATGCTTCTAACGTATAAAATAAAATTCAATAATTCTCTTTACATTATAAAAATTCAATTTAATTTATAATATATTGGGTTTAATTTAATTTCTTAATACGCTAGATTTCCTTTTATCAAATTAAATTAATTTTTTTTCTTATTTTTAAAATCTAAAATGGATAGGGGGAAAAATTAATATTTTGTATATACAAGTGACAAAATAGGTAGGGGAGAAAACAAAACTAATAGAGAATTTATATTTTAAGTTATGATGCACAGAAAATAGTAAAACGAGAAATGGAGTAGATATTGTTATATATAGTTAGTTGAGGAATGAAGTATGAGAAGTAGTTAGAAAGGTAGATAGGATTATAGCTCTCAAGATAGTGATAGCAAAAGAAACTATTAATGTAATTATAATATATGTATTAGATGAAGACACCAACAAGCATTCTCATTTATAACGAACATTACTTCCACCACTAACGTACACCAAAAAAAGAGAAAATGGAGATGGCTTCCCACCACTTGAATTGCAACATCTATAGTTCATGCAATGGAAGGTTAACCAATAATTATCTAAATGGGAAGATATCAAAGAAGCTTGACTTTATGGTTGAGAGTTGAGGTGCTCTAGGAGTTACCAAAGCTTTGACAATGTGAAGTGTGCCTGAGTACAAAGGGAACAAATTTCCAAGCTCGTTGAGATTGAGGTAGAGACACACCAACCAAAAACCTTTTTAAGACATTATGAATGTTCCTGCGCGGAGACTGATGAAGGATGAGCCACCTATGAGTTGGAGAGCTACTGACTGGATCACCGTCGAGCGGAATGATTCGAACGGTCGTCGGGAGTCTTGAGTCCGATCGGAGTGGGCTGCCGGTCTGCAATCTCAGATACCCGGTCGGGGATCTGCACAGGCCACAGAAAGAGAGACGGAGGGCTAACGGAGAGCTCCAGACGAAGGGCCTGGGGATCCCGC
This sequence comes from Hedychium gardnerianum, assembly GCA_038050645.1. Classification (NCBI taxonomy): domain Eukaryota; kingdom Viridiplantae; phylum Streptophyta; class Magnoliopsida; order Zingiberales; family Zingiberaceae; genus Hedychium; species Hedychium gardnerianum. Next base: position 2,688,728 of record JBBUKS010000029.1, read on the forward strand.
TCCGACGCTCAAGTCAGGTCTGAGAGCCCGGAAGTATAATAACGGTATGTAAAGGAGTGAGTGATTCGAAAAGAATCTCCTATTTGCAGTGGCTACCGTCGCTTTATATACCCCTTGAGGTGTGTATGACCGGCATTAATGATGCGTCCTGTGGAAAAATGGGTGAGCATGCTCTAGCTCGAAAGTACACCGTTCCCCGTATTTCAGGGGAGTGCCCAGGGAACCGTTGGGGGTGTTCTGGCCATACCGTTGAGGGGTGCTTTGGTTGTACAGGCGAGGGGTGCTTTGGTCGTACAGGCGGCGCCGGAGTTAATCTTCATAGTTATGCCGGAGATCGAGATCCATGATGAGACTGCCCTTATACCTGATCGAGGGTCCAATGAGTGCCCCCTGTCGGTTAGAATAGGTATATACCCGACCGGGGCTTCCGGTGGGTAACTCGGTCGGTGAGAAGAATGTATACAACCGACCGGGGATTATGAGGGCGATCCGGTCGACGATGGCGGTTGCTCTTTTTTGATTGCTAGAGTGATAGCGGACCTGACCAGATGAATACACCCGACCGGGATTTTCAATGGGTGCCCCGGTCGGTGAGTGGGATGTATACACCCGACCGGGGCTCATGAGGGCGCCCCGGTCATCGATGTTAACATGTCCACGTGGGAGTCGATCTCGGCCTTGACCAGGTGTCACGTGGCACCTATCAGTATTGTCAAGGGATTTACAACTAACCACCCTTATCACAAGTCCTCCCTTCAAGTCTGGTCGAAGGAGGCATGTCCGACTGACCAGACAATTGCGTGTTGGTGCTTTGAATCCGATCGGAGCTTGGCACGCCCCTCTGACCGGAAAACGGTAGCGTGCCTCGGGAAACGAGCCCCATAACTACTTTTTAATAAGGGGTACTAACGTCGCGTCGACCACCGCGCCGACCGGTGATCATTCGACACGTGGCCCACCCACGTCGGGACGTCAATCGTCGCGACTGTTGCGATACCGACGATCCGAGGGCTACTTGATCCGACGGTCCTCGCGCGTCGGTGGTATGTCGGTGCCTGTGGATCCAACGGTCGAGAATTCAAGGCCGCGACTATATAAGGCCTTCGCCGGAAAAGGTTTCGGTTGTTCGTTTTTGCCTAAACCCTCGTGACTTAGCGTCCGACCTCTCCGATCGGATTTCGCGTTCACCAACCCAGTAAGTCTTCCCGTTCGGTGTAGGGTCTTTAGGTCTTTTGGGATTTTGTAGATCGAGTATACATCTTGTACGTCATGGCAGAGGCGTCAACATCTGGTCCTTGGTACAATTCTATGAGATCAACCTTTACCACCTCCGACCTAGAGGAGGTTAGGATACAGTACGGGACTCCGCTCGGTTATAAACTGACCATCCCTCGTCCCGACCAGAGAGCCCACCAACCCTCGGCCGGGAGCTTGACCCACCAACCCTCGGCCGGGAGCTTGACCTTCTTCTTAGGTCAGTTCCAAGCTGGTCTTCATTTCCCCATATCCCCCTTTTTCGAGTCTGTGTCCCAATATTTTAGTATCCCTCTGAACCAAATGGCCCCTAACGGCTATCGACAGCTCTGCGGGTCGTACATAGTGTTTAGGGTTTACGGTGTCCCGTTAAAGGGCCGATCTTTTCATTTCTTCTTCTATCCGAAGATGGGGGAGGAGGGTTCCTTCTTTTTCCAGTCCCGGGCAGGGTATTGTTTCCTGGAAGAACTGTCGACCTCCAATAGAGGGTGGAAGGACAAGTTCTTCTACGTGTCCGCTCCGACCGGATTCGAGTGGGCGTCTGATTGGAGCGTGACTCTGCCAAAGGCACCCCGACCGATGTCCTCTTTCAAAACGGCGAATATGAAGGCGGTCAACATCCTTACTAATCTGAGCTTCGACGCTTGGGTTCTGCTGCAGGAGGGGCTCCTGTACGCGGTCGGGCTAAGCCCTGTTGTGACCCCGCTGCCTGCATCTTTCGGTGGGTGGTTTTAAAATTTTAATTATATTTATGTCTAACTAAGGATATTTTGCGTTTCCTGCAGGTCAGACGATGTGAAAGTCAGCGGCTGCCCAATCGGGGTTGCTCTCGCTGGGCGAGCTGGAAGAGCGCGACGTTGAGATAGCCCTGGAAGAGGGGCGACCTGCTCCGCCGGCCGGCTCTTCGGAGGCCCAAAATACCGGCGAGCTGCCTTCTCCCCACCCCTCCATGCCGGGGGCGGGGGCGTCCGCGAGGAGGGAGGAGCGGCCTCCCCGACCCGACGAAGACCGCCGCTCGGGGAAGCGCCTGGCTACGCAAAGTGCCGAGAAGCGCGCACGGTCGGAGAAGAGGCGCCATGCGTCAGTCCCCGCATCCGATAGGGCTACTGGAGAGCGTCGGCCGTCATCAGGGGACACCCGGTCGTCGGGTTCCACCCCCATTTGCATCTCGCCCGTGGCTTAGAGGGGACGACCGACCAGCGAGCGACGATCTACAGAGCCCCCTACCCCGACCCCCGCTGAAGCTCCTGCGGAAGTCTCTCCGGCCGGGGAGGGTGACGGCCGGCAAGGACCTATCCTGCCTGCCAAAGTGCGGTTGGAAGGCCGATCGACGGCCGCTTGGCGGTCGTCCCAGGAGCAGCTGCAACAGCTGACGGACAAACAGACGCTGGACTTCCTGGCATCAAACACGGCTGCGGTAAGCTCCCGACCTGCTTTACTTGTTTATTTTCCGGTACTAGTATTGATATTCACTTTGCAGGCGTGTTGCGGGACCGCGGAGGTGCTCACCCGAGGCTATCGGCTCTTGCGAAAGAATCGAGAGTTGCAAGCTCGGGTGTTCGAGTTAGAAAATCAGGAAGCTCCTCCGAGCGGTGAAGTTCAGGCGGAGTTGGAGCAACTCCAAACTGATTTTCAACTCCAAGCCTCCCGCCTGACCTACTTGGAGTAGGCAAAGCAAGCAGTGGACTCCCAACTAGAGGAGTCACAGGCTCACCAAGCCTCTCTTGAGGAGGAGCTTCTCCGGTCCCGGTCGGCACAAAAGGAGGCCGAGGCTCAGCTGGAGGCAGCGAAGTCTGAGCTGTCCTCCCGCAATAAAACAATTGACAAGCTAAAGGGCGGCTTGGCCAGGGAGAAGACCGAGCTGGAGAAGGAAAAAGCCGCCCGAGCCCAGCGGCAGGCCATTGAAGAAGAGCGTTGGTCGGCCAGGAGGGTTCAATATTTGAACTCTCCTGAATTTCATAACCAGCTCGACTAAAAAATTATGCAAATTTTCATGTTCGGGGCCCTGGGCGCGGTCCGGCAACTGTGGGAGGCCGGCCACTCAGCTGCCACTCTTCCTCCAAATGCTGTGGACTTTCAGAAGATCATAGACAGCGTCCCGGACGACGTTCTAGGAGAATCTGTATAAGATCTTCCTTTTTTCTGTGTTGCCCGACCGGTCTTGCGTTGTAATGAACTATGTAATGTCCGAGCGGACCTGCTTTATAATGAAAAAAAGTCCTTTTGCATCCTTTCTACCTTGTGCGTCTTGTTGTGTTGTGTTTTTTTTTTTTTTGTAATGCCCGATCGGGCCCTTGTCAAATTCTGAATAATACTGTAGAGCCTGAGCGGGTCTCTGACTTCAAAGAGGTAGCCTTTTGAGTCCTCCCCCCCCCCACTTGCCCATGACTAGTTAGCAATTGGTTTCGTCTAAGGATGGGGGGTCGGGATCGTCTTACTCAGGCTCGGGTTTCTAACGTCCCCGTAGGTCAGCTTGGAGACAGCAGGGCAATCTAAGGTCCGATTGGTGGACCATGCTGAGCTATAAGCGAGACAGTGACAAGTTTTTATGGTAACTAGACGCCCGATCGGTGGCGGGTCTATGTTTTATAGGAGCCCAACTGGAGCGTTAGCGGAGAAACTCGACCGACCGGAGCTTTAGTGGAGAATCTCGACCCTTGATCAGAGGGGAGACCGGAGCTTTAGCGGAGAACCTCGACCCTTGATCAGAGGAGAGACCGGAGCTTCAGCGGAGAATCTCGACCCTTGATCAGAGGGGAGCTCGGAGAACCTCGACTGTTGATCAGAGGGGAGACCGGAGCTTCAATGGAGAACCTCGACCCTTGATCAGAGGGGAGACCGGAGCTTCAACGGAGAACCTCGACCCTTGGTCAGAGGGGAGACCGGAGCTTTAGCGGAGAATCTTGACTCTTGACCAGAGGGGAGCTCAGAGCAC
>JBBUKS010000029.1:2722501-2738931 GCA_038050645.1 Hedychium gardnerianum
TAATTTGAATAATTAAGTTTTAATTTAATTAATTGAGTTAGATTTAAATTAATTGATTAAAATTTAATTCAATTTTGTATTTAAATTAATTAAGTTAATTAATTAGTTTAGGATTATTTAATTAATTAAATAAATTTCGAATTAATTAAATAAATTTCGAATTAATTAATTAAATTATATTAATCAAGTTTAATTAAGTTTAATTAGATTAATTATTTAAGTTAGATTAATGAAATGAATTTGATTAATTAGGTTAAGTTTAATTAATTAGATTAAGTGAATTTGATTAATTAAGTTTTAATTATAGATCAATCAAACTACTTTTTTGAGCTTAACATATCACTCATTTCTAGATTTTCAAATAAAAAAATCTTATAGTTGTGGTGTGATGGTTAATAATTTATTTGAATTTTAAAGAAGGTTGTTTGATTTTGTGTTAGATTCAAACTCAATTTTGGGACCTACAAGCTGGTGTTTTTAGCATAAGCTTCCAGGCTATGATGAATCACAACAGATATCATTAAAGTAACCACGTGCCTAAGATAAAGCTTAACCAAAATAATCAACCCACAGAACTTAATACTAAATTTTGGTCTAACTAGCTCATGTCTGATTAGAATAGCTTCAGCTAGATCCACTAAGTTGATTGCACTAGGTAGAACACATATGATTCAACCTACATATGCTTTCAATAGAGTTTTCTTAGTCTACTATTATCCCAATCATTTTTGATGCTAGGTGTTCAAAATCAATCAATCCTTTTAACCATTATAAATTAAGCAAAAATAAACTAAGCATATAAGATAAAGTAGTAAATCAATCAAACATGCATCTCAAGAAAATATTATTTTTTTATTGGCTCCCTCTCGGTCATAACTTCGATAAGGTCTATCTAGGAAATGAATTTGACCCTTGGGTATCCAATATTGATTTGGTCCAATATTGATTTGGTCCAACTTGATTTATCAAGCTTGTTTTAGAGACTCATGCTTGGACTTCGTTTCTAACATTTCGATTTAAGATTGACAAATAAGATTTGAACCGAGTTTTAGCCTTGTATCCTAGTCCTGATCGATTGTATACGACCCTTTGTTTTTCAAGTATCATATCAAGATACTTAGAACCCGTAGTGAACCGTTCCAATGATTCTTTAAGTTCTTCGACTTGAGTTTTCAAAGTAAAATTTTCTTCCTCAAGTTGTTGGACTTGAATTGAAGTTCCACTTTGAACTTGCTTAGTTGAAGAGCTTGGGTTGGTCTCCTCCTTAAGAGTTGTTACCTCCTTTTGGAGTGACTTGACCCGAACATTAGACTTGGTTAATCTACAAGTTAAATAAGATATCATGTTATACAATTTTTCAACTAAAGTAGGACTTACAGCGGGTTAAAACCTTCTGAACCGAATATGAATTTGTGGCTTGATTCAGACTCAACTTTGGATTCGGTCTCAGACTCAGGTTCAGATTCGATTTCGACGACGTGAGCTTGTACCAGTAGTGCCAATAAGCTTGCTTGAGTTTGTTCTTCTTCATTCGTCTATTTTGAAGAATCAGACCACGTTGCTTTCAAAGCCTTTGATTGGATCATTCTCTTTTTCTTTAGTATTTTCTGAACTAGGTTGACTAGTTTGGAGGTGATTTCATCGTCGTCTTCTAAATTTGATCCGCCTTCGGATTCAGGTTCGGTTTGATACTTGTGCTTCGGTTCCTTCGTCTTGATTTTACTTACAATCAAAGCGATACTTTTCTCAACCAGACGTGTATTAGTCTGCTCATGTAATTCAAACTCGAAAAATAACTTGTATAATCTAAGAATTGAAAGATCCTTGGAAATCATATATGCATCTACCATAGATGTCCACAAGGTGTTCCGAGGAAATGCATTAAGTGCATACCTTATAATATCACGATTTTTCACTTTCTGTCCGATCAAGTAGAGTCCATTGAGCATATCTTAGATTCTGACATGTAGCTAGTTTGCCGACTCACTTACCTGCATTTTTATGCTATACAATTTATTTAATATTAAATCAAGTTTACTTACTTTCGAATCGAATGTCACTTTGGTCAAACTTTGTTTTTTTTTTGGATTGGCTGAATTCTAAGAAAGGCTAAGTCAAAATAATGTGGTTACTCATAGTTTTCTAAGATAGTCTGCACAGGACTTCTTCAGACAGATAGAGAAAGATGTTTCTAGTGTTTCCTAAGATTGTTTACACAGGACTTACATAAATTTCCTCATACAGTTACTGTTCACCATAGGTTACTTAGAGAAAGACTAAGGAGAAGTAGAAACCAACGAGAGACCACTATATTTCGACTTAGCAAAGGTTTTTAAGCTTCCATAATATAAACAACGTGAAATACAGTAGAGAAAAAGGTACAGCAGTACAACAGAGTAATGTACAGACTTATATTTATATATTAGCAAAGGAATTACTAGCGTTAAAAGAAATTACAAACTTACAAACACTGAGTTGCACAAAAGACTTGGTTGCTTGCTTGAGACTAGATCTTCGGGGTGAAGCGAGTTCTTTCATTCTTAGGGTTTTTATAGAGAGAAAGACCTTCGTGAAGAAGCTAAAGAAGGAGGGAGATAAAGATGACTATAGTGGAATAGAGATGGAAAGGTAGTGAAGCTGAAAAGATGTGATGGTGGAGTTGAAAAAGTAATGGAGGTGGGTGCGATGAAAGTTAGTGGAGCTAGAAAGGTTTAATCATGGAGCTGAAAAGATAGTGGAGCTATCACATTTTTGTTAGTGTGGGACCCTAGGGTTTCATCGTGTTTTCTAAATTGCGTTCACTTGTGGAGTCGAGAGACGAAGTAGAACTGTTGCCTTGGGCTTCATTGAATGAGACTGGTTGATGGGCAGAGCTAGTTGCTTGGGCCTCCCTTTGTAGCACTACTCTATAGGCTCTAGAGGAGGAAAAGGCTGAATGGACACGTCTTTTGTTGACCCATGTTTCTGTCTTCCTCTGATAATGTTGTAGAAGAGTTGTATGTTATGTTGTGAGAGAAAAAGAAAAAAAATCTAGTACCCATATCTTTGGGTAAGTAAATTTTTTTCTGTGTATATATCTCCAGCTAGGAGATAGCAATTTGGATTATCTATTCTATCCCAAGACCATTTGGTTCCTTAGACATATGCTCTCTAATGTTTTAGCTGGTCTGCTAAGAATGTAAATGCATCCCAATTAATATCAAAGTCAGAAGCATAATTATCAAACTCTGCTATGGTCTCAATAAGTTCATTCACTTCTATATTGATGAGATGCTTGGCGGGTTCAATTTTTAAATCTATCCATTTAGAGGGAGAACTGTCAAAAGCGCATATCACATAAGTCTCTTCTTCTTCAGGAGCTAAGGATACAATTTACCCAAATTTCTTTGGGAAGTTACCAATGACGTCAGGATCATGTACTCATAACTTGTAGAGCAGACCATAATCCATTAGATGAAATGAAGTAATCTTTATGCCCTTAATTGTAGGTGGTTCATAGGTGTCTATATTAATACGTACTCTTCTAAATGAATATATGAGTTGACATTGACACTCATATTTTAAAGAAGTTTCACAAGTTTTATTTCTTTTCTAGCACTTCAATTTAAGGCTGAATTCTGCTTCATAGATTATGATCATTCCCTGAGGTACCTTGTGATGTAATAATTTCAAGGCTTCACAGAGTTTTGCAAAAATCAAGAAAGTAGATTTTTCTACAAGACTTCGAATGTAGGTATTTACTTCTTCTAGAATAGTATTGTGAAGTCCTAGTAAAATAGTTTCTGATGTTCTTTGTGTTGAAGTTTCTTTTGCTCTGGCTTTTAATTGGGCCAAAGTTACATAGTTAGGCCTGTGGATCTTTTTTTTTGTAGTGTTTGAGTTTTCAGGTTTTGTAGCGAGCGCCTGAGCATAAGTCTTCTCTGGTTGACTTGTTTCTGAAAGTGATCTTCCTCCTGTTTTGATTAGATTGCTGACAAAGAAGTTAGTTCTGATGACTGTTCTAGCTGAAGCAAAAGCTTCATATAATGAATAGAAGCCTTTAAAAGAAGGATGTTCATATTCCTAGATGACAATAGTTACTTCTTCTCAGTCATGATAGACCCCTACTTGGGTACCAGAATATACGACATAACAGGAAAACTTCTTTCCTATTGATTTTTGTATTATTTTTTGGAAGTAATTAGCCAGAGCATTAATAATTATTATTTTGTAATTAGCACTGCCCGAAATAGTTAGAATGTTCCAGATGTTGTCAAGTAAATATGTTTGAATGTGATCAAGTTTTTCTCTTGCTGAAAAGTAAAATTGTTCCTCATATCTAGTGAATTGTTAAAGTTCTTGATTACCAAACCTCATGATTTTCATGACAAAAGTTTTTACTTTCTTTTGCTTGTCTATACTTGCAAAAAATTATAGTCAATATAATAGTCTAGACAATGTGTGTGCTAGAGAATTGTTACTTCCCTTAATATGTTCCCACTGAATGGTTAAACTTTTGTTAATAATAGTGTCTATAAATTTTAATCATTTTTTTATGCTCAGTCCTTTTCGTAATCCTTTTGTTTATTGATTATATTTAACTATAACCTCACAATCTATTCTGACCGTGATCTCTCAGTTGCTGCAGTTGAAAAGACGAAAAACATCTAGACAATAAATAACAACTAAAATTTCATAATCGAGAGCGGTTAAATGATCTTTTTCTTTGTACTATCCAGAAGCATATCCACATAGTTCTTCTATAATTTTTGGTTCATATTTAGAAGATTTTCAATAAAGAACCCCTCCTCATCCTGTCTCATATCCATTTGTTTCTATAATCAAATAGTTTGAATCAAGTGGTAATGTAAAAATTGGAATGGTCTTGATTAGGTCTTTAATTTTTTTTACTAAAATATTATCTTATTAATTAAAGTATTTTTGTTCTGTTACAAATGTTTTGTTATATAAGGGTCTACTAATTTTTCCTATATCTTTCAAGTATTATCTGACATAGTTTAATAACCCTAAAAAGATCTAAGGGTTTTGGTGTCTTCCATTTTATTAGGAAAGTTTAAAATTTTTGAAATAATATGAGGTTGCAAAGCTATTTTTCCTTGCCCAATTTCTGCTCCCAAAAATTGTGTTTTACGGCAAGTTTCATTTTACTCCTAGAAATGATTAATTCATGTGTTTTGAATAGGTTAAATACCAAATGTAAATGTGCATAGTATTCTTCTTTTGTTTTGGAGAAAATCAGCACATCATTTATGTAGACACATGTACAATTTGCTAAATTTCTAAAAATATTATCCATTTTCTCTAGAAGATTTGTGGTGCTACTTTTAAGCCGAATGACATAACTAGCCACTCAAAATGTCCCTATGGACAAGAAAATACAGTCTATTCTACTGACTTTGGATACATCTTGATTTGTCAAAATCCTGATTTCATATTAAATTTAGAATACCATTTTGAATCTTGTATTTTATTAAGTAGTTGATCCTTATCTGAAATTTTATAACCATCTTCTTGACAATTATCATTAAGTCTTTTGTAGTTGAATACCATTCTGGATTGTCCTCTTTTTTGTTCAGCCCCTTTGTTTATTATGAATGCGGGGCTTTTATGTCGTGAGGTTGATCTTTGAATAGCTCCAAGGTTTAATAACTGTTGGATATGAATTTTACATTCTTCTATTTCCCAATTAGTATATCTCAAATCTTGTGCTTTTATAGTTAGATCAAGGTTTATGATTGCTAGTTTACAGTATATCTTATCCCTTTCCCAATATTTAGTGGAATTATCACTTATAATTTCTATCTTTTCTAGCCTTGAGACCAAGTCGTCAAGGTTCGTTTGTGTAGACATAAGTTGTACCAACTTTGTTGGTGCTAAAAAGTCAGTTGGTAATTCTAGATAACTGTTCAGGCCTTCTTCAACTATGTCACTATTTTCCTTTAGGTCCTGGAAAGCCAAATCACAAGATTGAGGTTGTATATTGAGTAAACAAGAGCATGTGCAAGGAATTGTGTTATTGGTACATTAACAAATTATGGGTGGAACTACCATGGCAGGGGGTGCACATGAGGTTGGAGCTGGATCAATAGGGGTATCATCATGCTTATGCACTGTAGAAGGATAGTCAGAAATAATAGGGGAGAGGATATGAGTAGAAAGAAAGAGCATAATCTTTAATGAGGAGAAGACCTCGATCAGGCTGAATTAAGAAATTCAGGTCAAGGATAAGATGAATATTAGAATGGAACAAATGTTTGATCCATAGTTTAGAGAGGGCAAGGGATGTACTAAAGGTACCACAGTTATTATAAAAATGCATATGGATGTTAGTAACAAACTTAATATTGGTCAAGGTTTGGCTGTCAAATTGTGTACTGATTAAGGGTTGAGAAGTAGTTTTAATCAAAGTAGGAGGGACTATTGATAGAAGTGTAGCTTCATCTATAGTCGAGTTTGTAGCTCCACTATCAAAAAAGGCTTGAAGTATTACTTCATGATCGTGTATATTGAGGAGACACTTGACCCTAATGTCCATGGTGCGCCTAGTATTACAAATGCTGGGTGTTTTAATAAAAACCATGTCTAAGTCTTGGTGGGATCCTGTAAGATTATACTTTTTCCTCTATCAGGTAAAACCGGAAGAGTACTTGTGGAGGTGAGCTTCTTAAATTCGACTTCTAAGAGGTTTAGTCTTGCTTCTAAAACTGCAATTCGAGTTCCTAATAAAAAACTACGGGGAGGCTCGTATGTTAGTGATGTTGGTATATGGATGTTATAAGTTTGGTTAAGACATAAATTACAACATTATTTCTTACAAAGGGAACATGTCCCCCTTTTATCTAAGGAAGGATAATAACTACATATGAAATTGGAAACATTAGTAATTTTCGTTTTCAATGTCCACTGGCAGTCAGACATTCGGTGTGTTGAGAAAGCACTTGTTGGAGCATCATATCCATGGGAGTAGATGGAAAGAGTTCTTCCCATTGTTCTTCCAGGTCAGAAAACTCTTCTTGTGGTATACTCATGGGCATTCTATATTTATCGATAATGCTTTGTGTGTGATAGAAAGGAATTAATCAAAGTATAATCAGTTATTGAAGGTACGTCTTCTAGTTCGTCAAAAGAGATGATATAATATATAGAAAAAATATCTGAAACATCTGATTGTATTTCAACTAAGTCTAGGTTTGTACATGTATCTTCTAGATTGGGCTTGTAGAGTGGGTTTAGTATATTGTTTCCCTCTTCTCCTATATTATTTTTGTTGTTGTAGGTCATATTGCTGTGGTGTATAGATTTGACTACAAAAATTATAGTGTTGATTTTCAAGTTATTTTTGTATTTGTATATAAGTATATTTTTCTTTTATGACTGCTATAATATGTTGTATGCGGACTCCTATATTATCATATTGAGATGTGACTCTCATATCTGCCCAAGCCTTGTGAATGTTTTTTCCTAAGTCTCTTGGTAGTTTACTAAATAGTCTTTCTCCTAATTCTGGGTTACAGTAGTTACCAGAGATTGATGTTAAGGTAAGAAAATCATTACAAAAAATTTAATCCAGTTCCAATTGAATAATTGAAGATATTATAAATCTCTCATTGCTTCCCTTTGTCTTAAGTTTAGTTCAGTATTAGCAGCTTTGGCTGTCAATAATCTATGTATTGTATAAAAAAAAATATTATTGCCTTGTGCGGTTATCCTGGCTATTTCTTCTGAGAATTTATTTTTATAGGCTTCCCATGTTGCCCTAGCTACATCTCCTAAATAATTCTCTCCTACCCGCATCATGACTTCTCTCATTTCAATATCTAGTTCATGTTTTGCTTGATAATCTCATTGGACTGATACAATTCATTATTCTAAATAAGTATCATATATTTGGGGATCATCACATTCAACAATGTTTAATAATACTGAATTTTTCTCAATATATGTAATTTCTGATGGTCTTCTTTTTCCTATGGTTCTAAGTAGTGGATTATTGTTTGTATATAGAGCAATTCCTGTTCTAGGCGGATGATGGCATTGGCCATAATCTCTTGTTCTCATGGAACTTTCGAGATATCAGATTGCTACAAGAGACACATTTAAAGGTATCCTAGAGGTTACTATAGATTCTACAGGATTTGTAGTATTTATAAGATTTACTTGTTGGACTTGTTTTCTAACTATGATATTTTGATCGTCATCAAAATATAATTCTCAATCATGGTCCAACTGATATTGTTGTTTTTCAATTTGTTCAAAGTCTACTAATTCTTCTACTGTAGTAAGTTGTTGTTCCCGCTAGACTATAGATGTATTCATCTAGATCATCATAGAATCCATTTTCATGTGTCTTCATCAGTTACGTTTTCAATGTTCATTAAGTTAAAATTTTCTTCTTCTTCTTCATTACCATTTTGAGAGATGGAAGCTTGATAGTCATTAAATCAGACCGTCAATTGTCCATATCTATTTTTGTACATAATAAATTATATTGGTCTAAGCACCGGTGGTTGTGTATTTATGTTTAAATTCATATTCCAATCTAGCTCTGCTAGTGTTTTTGAGGAGAAATTTTTTAGTTCTAAAAATGAGATTTCTTTTGAAGTCAAGGCTTTAATGATATTAGTTATTTGTACCTTAAAAGTGTTATTGATTTGTGTCATTATTTTTCCCAGAAAGATAATATCAATCTGTATATTATGTTTAAGAAAATTTTCATAGCCTTTAACTTGAATTGTAATTTTAATATGTTTAACAAAATCTTCAATAGTCATATTAAAATTAGGAAAAAAATACGTAATTTTAAGATTGTTATTCATATCTACCTCAATCAGTCCTATAATTACTTTTTCTGTGTCTAAAAATCTAAAATCATAGAGAACTAAAAGGACTTTTGCTCATATTCGTCTTCTTGTTAATCCTCTAAGTCCAAAAACAAGTAATCATAAATGTATATAGTTGGGTCTTCTTAATAAAAGTGTTCTTGTTGATTTTTCTGTCATAAGATTTAATTTTTATTCGTCTTCATCTAGTAGGTGCAAAGTTTGTGTCCTATGGTATCTATATAATGCTGTTAAAAATGATAAAATCTCGGTTCTATAGTCTTCCTGGATTTAGTGTATTTAATTATTCATTTGAAAAAATTACAAGATTACTTTCTATATCTATTAAATCTTTTAGTTGATAAGTCATTGTTAATGTACTGTTTCTTCCTCTGGTTATAATATTATCTAACGGGAAGTAATATTTTATTTTGTTTGTCCTCTCACGATTTGTGAGGGGCCTGTAAAAGCTTCAGTTTGTGTTCTTGTCAGACTCATTGTATGTTAAAAATGAGAATGTCTTAGGTTGTTTTCTAGGAATTATAGCTCCTGTAAATAATTTACTTAGATCTTTTGCTAGATTATTAATACTTTCTTGTCACTCTGTGACTTTAGTTGTCTTTTGTATTTGTAATTCGACTTGTAGTAATTTGTTTTCTATTAATATAAGTTTATGGTGTAGAGAGGTGAGCACTGCAAGTATTGTATTATTCTGTTGGATTAATACTTGGTCTCCTTTTCCAGTAATTTCAAGTTTATAATAATCGTTTTCTTGTGTTTTTGAGAATTATTGGAATATTCTACCGCTTCTTTGTAATAGTTGTTTTCAAAGTTCAGTCTGTTCATTTATATTTTCTATCTTCAAGTGTAGTATGTAACTTCTTAAATTCCTCTGTGATCTGTGTTTTATTATGTTTCAGGAATTCTTTAAGTTGTATTAAGGTTTTATGAGGTTCACAGAAGAGGTCTCTGTCACTCTTAACAAATTGTTTTATTTGTTTGCTTAGTGAGTCCTGAGATTCTTTTAAGAAATCTAGGTTTTGGTTAAGTCTGCTTATAAGTTGTGTTTATTGTTGTAATTTTTCTCTTAGTTGTTCAATAAGACAATTTTGTTGTTCTTATTTGATGGTTAAACTAAGAAGAATATCTGTTATTGTATTGAGTTGTGGGTGCTCTGAGTAGATATTATGAGAATATGCCGTGTTGTAGAGTACATTAGGGTTTATATTGTTCTAAAATGAACCATTCACTAGGAGTTATATTACTATTAAGATCTATGATATCAAATTTTTTGAACTTTGGTTTTTTTTTTCCTTTGCTACCTTCTGGATTGGTTGAATTATAAGGAAGGCTAAGTCAAAATAATATAGTTACTCATAGTTTTCTACTTTTTTCAATGATTCCACAGAAACTCTTTTCGTGAGTTTCTCCTATAGATCCTTAACGCTTTTGAAGGGTCCGACTCTATTTAACTCTTCTTTGGTTAGACCGCATTGTAGGGTCTGAATGACTTTAGCATCCGTCTCGATCTTCCTCTTAGTGGCATTGTCCCACTTATCGTAGGCGAGGGGTTCTCCATCTTCGGTAGGGATAATGAATCCGATTTGAATCACTATCCACATTTTCACCTAGGTCTTCAGGTGGTACTTCATCCGGTCTTTCCAATAGTCAAAATTTTCGTCGACGAAAAGAGACGATCGGATGGTACTGTACCTTTCTTGATGGGCCATTTAGAGCAAAAAGAATCTTGCATGAAAAATGAGACATAAAAAAATATGTACCAAGACATTTTTTTCCTCGAACGGTAGTTGTACCAATTCAAAGCGATCCCGCTCTGATACTAATTGTAGGATCAGATAATGCGCTAGAGGGGGTGAATAGCACTGTTGATTTTTTCATGTTTTCGTAGAAACTCGAGAGATAATGCAGCGGAATTAAATAAAAGCAAAACAAGCTAAGACGTTTGTTTTTACTTGGTTCATAGCCCGGCGACTGTTAGTCCAAAGCTCACCCTTTGAGTGCTTTCGTTGGACAATCCACTAAAACTTGACGATTACAAAAGAATCGGAATACAAAGTACAAGTGAATTAAAAATAATTATACCGACAACGTAAATGTGTAGTAGCTTGAGCGTTGTAGTCGGAGTAACGTTTCGACGTCGTAGAGCAGTTTTCTAAGCAGCACGCGAGTATGAAAGTCGTAGAGAATGATGTATGAAGGCTGCTGGTCAAGCCTTCTTTTATTGACTTATCCAAGTGCCCAATCCCCTTTGAGGCGCCTTTATTCAGAGTTGATCTGATTCGATCCGATCTCGACGCAACTTATCCGCACCTAGGCGCCTCTATTCCTTCCAAGCACCTCGGTCCCAAGTGCCTGGATCCTTTCTATGTGCCTCAAGCGTAGACGTGGCGTTGATCGGATGTCAGGTGCCTCAAGCGCAGACGTGGCGTTGATTGGATGAAACTTCATCGCTCGAAGTTTATCCCGTCCTAGGCGCCTCTATTCCTTTAAGGCGCCTTGGTCCCAGGCGCCTGGATCACCTTGGTCCAGAACACTTACACTTATATCACAGAGTTAACATAACAAGTATATAATATTAAGCACAAAATAGTTTAACAGTCTTTAGACTGTCTGGTCTTGACTTTTGAGTTTCTAGTAAAATCCTAGGTTAGACCGACGTCTACTGTTCCCTCTTGAGCAACGCATCCTCACCCACTCCTCTTAGGAGAGTTTACCTGTTACCAAACATCTGGTCTTCCAAACCTATTTTGACTTTTGCTCAACATCCGATCTTGACCTTCGGGACTTCCTGCTAGACGTCCGGTCTTCAACCCATCTAGACTTCTGCCTGATGTCTTCGATCCCGAAGGCTTCCCGCTAAGTGTCCTCGACTCCTATGACTTCTGCCCAATCACCTTGACCATGACTTCCTTGCCCAGTTCACACCGACTAGAACTTCCTTGTCCAGTCCAACTGACCAATACTTTTTTACCCAATCCAACTGACTAGGACTTCTTTGCCCAGTCCAATGGATCAGAACTTCCTTAGCTTTAACTAGAACTTTCTGGTTGAGCTTCCTGCATACTTAGCCAAGCTTATTAGAACACAATAAATCTTAACTTTGAACATTTGCCAACATCAAAATTAAATTCGATTATCTTGTACTCTCAGCACCAACACAGTGTTCCTAATTGATTAATCTTTTGGGTTAAACCAAGGTAATACAATAACTATTAAACTAGGTTATATACTAAAACGTCTAAACAAATAAATTTTTATTTCATTATCTAGGGTTGAACCAAACAACATTAGATTATGTTTCATTTTTATGTGATTACTTGATAATCATGTACATAACCAAAATTATATATAATAACTTGAATCAAATGCACCCTTCTAAATTCACTTTAATTTGTTCCCAAAATTTGATTTTGAGCATGATTACTGTCTTAATTAAAACTCAAAATTTGAGTCCTTAGATCAGGTTCATAATGAATGTTGCATGAACTCGATTATAAATGAGTGCATCAAATCCAGATTTATGGTGATCAAATTTGTTTAATACGATAATCAAGATAAGTCAAATCTAAAATAAAATAAACTATTAAAATAATAGTTCAAACTTGGCTTGAACTTAATTCGTTTAGATATTATTAAACTTTCAATTCAAGTTTGTTTGAAATTTTTATATTTTAAATTTATTTGATTAATTATTAAATTTGATAATATAAATTTATTTATTTATTTTAAAACTTTATTTATTTTTTTAGTATATTGATAATAATTTTATTAATGAATATTATTCACGAATGTTATTCACTTGTATTTAATCTTATTCATTTAATTTAATGAATTATTCAAACTTATTTATTTAATTGATCATATATATATTAAATAAACATAAATAAACTTTTATCAAATTGAATTTAAAATTTGTTCATAAAAGGCCGATTCATTTATCATCCTACTCCTAAAATGAATCATCCTACTCCTAAACTAAACTTGTTCGCATGAATGTGTGCACAATGATTTATGAATTGGCTTTTGGGCTAAAGCAAGGCATTATAAGGATCTTTAATAATTGAGTGTTTCACACATTGATTTGTAAATCCACTAACATGTATTATCTTCATTTGAACTAATATATACTAATATAGGCCTGGGGCATGATTTATAAGTATTTGAGATAAGATGGTAAAGATCAAGGGATTAAATCTCATAGAAAATTTTATCGCCTATGAAGACCTCCGCCTTGAAAGTTATCAATTGGACTTTCTCATTTTATCTCCCTCTTAATAATAAGAATAGACGGTCTGAAAGTTGCTAATATCACTTTTTTTTCATTTGAACTAATATATAATTAGAGCACACAATCAGAAAATATTAGACTTCTAAATCATCCATCACGAGCGTTTTTTATTTTACTCTAACAATCGATGAAAAATTTTCATAAAACTAAATCAATCGCCCAACCCAAGTTCAATGTTACCTAGTTCATCCATTTTTTTTTATTTGGACTAATATTAACACAAACATTCACAAAGTACATTTCATAATCAGTTTTCGGTTTAACCACATTATAATGATTTAACACGTTATAATTTAATAATATATGCTAGATAGTACATTATGTATAATTATTAAGTGATTCAATAATATCAAATATCTTAAAGTATATATTAAATAAAATGAAATTATACATTATTGTGCATACAAACATGTAATTAAATATTTAATTATATAAATTCGTAAGATTTATTACATATGTTATGTAATATATTTATATATAGTTATTTACAAAAATCCAGTTTCCTTGCTGTTCTACAATATAGTATTTTAAATCTCAAATAAGTAAACATTTTAGAGCGCTGAGAAGATAATATCACTAGAATAAAGACAATAATTAAAATGGAGAAAATGATTTAAAGTATTATTTGATCGTCGTCAAATCTTTTTACAGCTAAAAAGAAGCATTCTATAAATAGCAGAAGTTAAATAGTAAGAACGTGATTTCTAAAATGAATATGTAAAATTATTTAATAAATAAAATAGAAAACACTAATTTTCAAAAAATAATCAATATAATTGAAAATAATTTAATTAATCAGAAAATCTTGATTAATCAATAGAAAATAAATCATTTAGTGAATCTTATTTTTATTTTTTTTGAAAAAAAAATAAATGAGCAAACAAGTACAACATCAACATCAGCAATCAAAAGACATGTCTAGTGACGATCTCAAGAGCCAAATTACTAACAAATTAGTGCAAACTCATAGTATCAAACAGTTGAGTTAAATATGACTTAACTATGATCATAAATTTCTTCCTTCATGAGACCTGACAAACATGTTATATGATCTAGTATGGCAAATTTGCCATACTATATTGCCATAATAGTATGGCAAATTTGACTATTCCAAAGTCCACAGGTTGACCCCAAGAAACATCTAAAATGGCCAACTACATATTAAATATAAATAAAAAATATATGCAAGCTGAACCAAATTCTTAATTCAGTAAACCTCATGCTGTAATCAGAAAAAAGAAAGGTGACTACCACCATAAGTGGGGAATTATATACCTCAACGAGCTTGTCATTTGAAGTGTTCAGAAGCTACGATGGCCTTTCATCTTTGATATTAAACTGTAACTACTATGTGCTTTGTAATCTATCAATCGAGTTAATGCCGACTATCAAAACCAACCTGCACAATATGTGAGTTGCGATTCTTCCAAGGCCACAGTTGTTTAACTGTTTGGTTTACCAAAATAGAGTCAGATTAGTGAAACGTTGTCAAAGAGGTGGAACATGATGAGGTTTGTTCTTGAGGTGCTTCACGGCAGCCATTGGCAATATCTGCGGGTTTCCGTGATTTCTTCCGCCGAAACACACCCCAGAAGTATCGTTGGCCAGCAATTCCTGTTGTTAATATACATGGCATTAGTAAGGTAAACTTATCACAACAGAAAAAAAGAAAAAGAAAAAAAAAGATAAGCAAAGCTTAGTCATTTACTAGTTACTAGAAGTAAGGAATCCAGCGTCTAAAATATGGGAACATTGATTTTGTTCAAGAAAGCAGAATAGATTGAATGCTCTGTTTGAAACCAGTGCAAAGTATGAGAAAATTATTTGCCAAAAAGTTAAAAAGGAGAAGGATTGACCAAACTCTAATAATAAAACTTGAAATAATGGAAGCTCCATACTATTTTTCATTCTTCCAACAGTTATGGACAAAAACAAAAACCCAAAACAAATTTCAACAATTCTGATTCTCATGATGACCTCCCCAAATTCAGACTAAGGGATTTAAATGTGTCAAGCACAACAAGGGCTGGAAATGGCATGTTATTGTTAGTGTTGTGCCCGACATGACATTGCTTTACTCTGACTGTGTTAGGGATCAGATAGCTTGGCATGTCCCAAAACCTCTGGCCGAGCTTGAGCCCAAACACAATTGGCCCGTGGTGTGCACAACACATGCCAATTTCATTAAAAAAATGTAAAAGTTAAAAACTTTAAAATAACTATTTTTTTAAAAAAAATTATGAGTATTTCCAAATAAAAAGTATTTAGTAAGATTTTAATTTTTGTACAAAACTAATTTTCAAAGTAGAAGAGATCTTGAAATTTTTTGTTTAAACTCTATGAAATAAATGAATTATAGATCTTGTCATGCTGGCATGCGAGCTGAGCACGACACTGTGCAAGGACATTGTGCTAGAGGTGATGAACTGACTCTATTACCATGTTAAAACTCAAGAGATAGCCTAATCGACCCTGAACTGCCAAGGAACAACTCTAGGTATTTAAGCATGCTTAATAAGTTTCATTTATCAATGTGAGACTAAGGAGTCGCATTTAGCAATGTGAAACAGAGTTGGAGCTTCATCCTCTCCTTGCTTCTTTACTCATTTTAACATGTCTTCCTTCAATAGATATAAAAATGTTTAAATTTTAAGACAACTATACAGTAGTGTGATTTGATGATGCATATAACAGTGTTGTCATTTTTTTCAGCTTTATCCAGGATATCTCTCGCAACTGTACACCCATATATATATATATATATATATGGCTTTGATAGCCTACATACCTTATCCTGTACAACCATGTGCACCTGCTAAGGTGGCATAATCCTGATCACTGATCATATCACACATATTTTGATCAATGATGTGCAGGTGGCAACCTCAGTAGGTGCCCATGGTTGTACAGGATAAGATGGGTAGACTGACAGAACTCTCTCTATATATATTTTGGACAATCCCAAATATTAAGTACAGTCTTTTGGAAAATTTTCCTTTAGTTTAACAATCCAAAATATATAGCACATGCACAAGTTTAAACAATTAGATTTTACGGGTACGTGAAAATATCATTTTGTGTGTTTATAGACTTAACAATTTCGATATAAAAATATATAAACTTTTAGACCAAACTAAACTATTAAGATCTTTAAATAAACGATATCAACTATTATTCTCTTTAAAAATTATCTTCAAAATTAAAGTAGTGTTTAGTTGTTTTCTTCCTTTCTCTATAATTCAAGATGTATAAAATTGCTTAGAATAATATATAATTCTCTAAGTATTACTTTTTGACTATTT
>JBBUKS010000029.1:2746368-2762393 GCA_038050645.1 Hedychium gardnerianum
AACAATGGTTTTTAATAAAACCATTGTTAAATGAAAAAAGACAACGGTTTTTCGAAAAACCGTTGTCTATTAGGTGTTGTTGAATCCCAAATTTCTTGTAGTGAAGGAACCTCCCAAATAGGCTAAGGATGCTACTAATGTCCAGAGCATCAGTATAATGCATGCATGAAATCATTTAGAGTTCCTATGCTGAAACTACATCCTTAACTGTCTTGCCAACTCGTTATATGATGTGTATAGCACGAAGAGAACGACTAAGAAATTGTGGGAGTCCCTAGACAAGAAATACAAGATGGAGGATGTCGAGGCCGAGAAGTTCCTTGTTGTCCGGTTCTTGGACTGCAAAATGGTCAATTCCAAGATGGTGAGTAGCCAAGTCCAAGAGCTTCAGGTGATCCTGCATGAAATTCACTCAGAAGGCATGATGCTGAATGAAACATTCTAGGTGGTTGCTATCATTGAGAAGTTGACACCCACCTGGAAGGACTTCAAGAACTACCTAAAACACAAGAGGAAGGAAATGAATGTCGAGGAACTCATTGTTAGACTTCACATTAAGAAAGACAACAAGAGTTTAGAAAAAACATTGTTCTCTCAGTCTACTATGAAAGCCAACGTGATCCAGCACGGTCAAAGCTCGAAATGGAAGAATCTCAAATCTTCCAAAGTAGGACCTAGAGGAGACGAACCAAAAAAAAATCTCTAGAAAATGCTTCAATTGTGACCGAGTCGGTCACTAATCTTCGGAATACAAGAGGCTAAAGAAGAAGTATGAGTCCAACCTGAACGAGAGACTAGACATGGATCTCTGCACCATGGTCTTAAAAGTGAACCTGATAAGCTCAAACCCACGATAATGATGGATCGATATCAAGGCCACGAAACATGTGTGCTGCAATAAGGAACTACTCCAAAACTTTGAAAATTCAAAGATGGGGACAAGTTATTCATGGGGAACTCAACAACCTCATACATCAAGGTCCAAGGAAAAGTGGTACTAAATATGACCTCGGGCAAGGAGATGACTCTAAACAATTTAATGTATGTTTCGAAGATTCAAAAGAATCCGATATCCAGATCATTTCTCTATAAGAATGACTTTCACATTGTTTTTTTAGTAGAATAGAATTGTTCTGTCCCAAAATTTAATGTCTTTTGGAAAGAGCTATGTAATTGATGGACTATTTAAGCTCAGTGTAATGTCCATTAGGCCTAAAATTAATAATGAAAGTTTTTTCGTTTATATGCTTGAGTCTTCCAATTTGTGGTATGGTAGACTAGTTCATGATAACAATAATGTGTTGCATAGATTAATTACAAAGCATACCTACATTCTACCTTGACCCAAAACACAAGTGTGAGACTTGTGTTGAAGCGAAAATGACAAAGTGATCCTTTCAATATATTGAAAGAAATAGTGAACCACTTGACCTAATCCACATCGACGTGCCCAACCTAAAAGGGGGTATCGACATGTGATGGAAATTTATTATGTGTACCACTTGACCTAAAAGAGGGTACTTCATCACTTTTGTATATGATAACATAAAATATTATTATGTGTATTTTCTCAAAGTAAGGATTAAGCTATAAAAAAATTTATTCTCTATAAAAAAAAGGTTGAAAACCATCTTAAAAGATTAATGTGATGCAAAGTGATTGAGATAGAGAATATGTATTATCGTTCGCTGAGTTGTATGTTGAACATAGGATCAAACACAAAACAATAGCTCCCTGTATTCTTTAGCAAAATAATATTGTTGAGCGAAAGAATCACACTCTGAAAGAGATGACAAATGTTCTTTTATTAAGCTTTGGATTGTGATGCGGGAATGGAAGAATTTATTACTATTTTTTATAATTTTTGGGTTTTGGGTCTATATAAGGGTATGTTTAGTTGATGTTAAAGGATAGTCTTTGATCAATAATAATTCGGCCACGTTGTTATTCTTTTCCCCAAAGCTTCGTGTAGTTTTTGAATACCTATTTCCTAGTATTCTTTTGAATCGACTACTAGGTTTAGAAGATCGCTTCCGGTATTTGTGTGTAAATCAATGGATTCGATAGTTATTCACTCCATCAGTTGGTATCAAAGCGAAGTGATCTTGTGGAATCATGCTGCTGAGAAGACAACAATGCGTTGACAACGTCACTAACGTGTATGAACATGGTATGGAGCAACGAGTTTGAGAGATGATAGATGATAAATGAATCAAATGGAAAGGGTTGTGGAACAACTTACTGAAAGGATGGAGGCGATGTTTGAAAACCAAAATAAAAGAAATCCGATCCAACGCCCTCGTGGGCCAAACTTGGAGGAGGAAGATGACGTTTTTGTTGAGGAGGAAAGAGTTCTTGTTTAGAAGGAAGATGTGATGACAAGATCAAAATATTCGATGATCCAATTTACAACGAAGATGAGACTGAGTCAACTAGCAAGCCAATATATGGCGAGGCCGACTGCGCTGTTCTCATCATCGATTCCACCATCGACGACATCAAAGTCGGCATCTCCAAGGATGGCCAGACCCGCGAGCACGCTCTGCTTGTTTTCACTCTTGGAGTCAAACAGATGATTTTCTTCTATAACAAGATGGATGCAACCACCCCCAAGTATTCCAAGGCAAGGTACGATGAAATCGTGAAGGAGGTTTCTTCCTACCTCAAAAAGGTTGGCTACAACCCCGAGAAGATTCCTTTTGTTCCCATCTATAGATTTGAGGGTAACATCATGATTGAGAGGTCTACCAACTTGGATTGGTACAAGGGCCCCACCCTCCTTGAGGCTCTCGACTTGGTCAATGAACCGAAGAGACCCACAGATAAAACCATTCAGCACCCTCTTCAGGATGTGTATAAAATTGGCGGAATTGGTATTGTTCCAGTTGGATGAGTTGTGACGGGTGTGCTCAAGCCTGGCATGGTTGTTACATTTGGTCCAACTTGTTTGACTACTGAAGTTCAGTCGAGTGAGAAGTACTTGAGGGACATGAAGATGGACAAGAACAGTGTCCACGATGTCATCCTCATCAGCGGATCAATGAGGATTCCCAAATTAATTCTGACAACTGCTAGTAGATTTTGCCGATTTGGTGCCAGATGAACTCCCTCCTGGGCTACCACCTGATGTGATTCTAAATTCGAGGGCGAATTTTCTCCACCCTGGGGAAAATGATACGGGAATGGAAGAATTTTATTACTATTTTTTATAATTTTTATTTTTGGTCATTTTTTGGATTTTTTGGTATTTAGAGTATTTTTGGTAATTTTCATTTTTTAAAAATTAGGGTTTTGGATCTATGTAAAGGTATGTTTAGTTGATGTATAAGGATAGTTTTTGATCAACAATAATTCGGTCACGTTATTCTTCTTTTTCCCAAAGCTTCGTATAGTTTTTGGATGCATGTTTTTTGATATTATTTTGAATCAACAGGTTAAGAAGATCACTTCCGGTATTCGTGTGTGAATCAACGGATTCGATAGTTATCCGCTGCATCAAATTACCAAAGTACATGTGAGGGGAAGCTATATTAACAATCAATTACCTTTTAAATAAGGTGTCCTGAATGAAAATAGAGAAGAACCCTTATAAGTTGTGGAATGAAAGAAAGTTATCATATAAATACTTACGAGTGTGAGGTGTCTTGCAAAGGTTTTGGTGTCTAATCCTAAAAGGATTAAGAAATGACCAAAGACTGTTGATTACATATTTATTGGATATGCACATAACAATAGTACTTACTGGAACCAAGAGGAGGTAAGTTCCTCAAAATGGGCATTTAAACCACAAGAAGAAGAAGAAGCAGATGAACCAATTAAGGTTGAGTTCAGACGAAGCAAAGAGTTCAAGTGGAAAAATCCTTCACAATGGATTTTATCACTTTCATGTTGAAAATGAACCCCAAAGTTACTTAGAAGTAGTAATCTCTTTTGAGGGACTTCAATGGAAAGAGGTAATTACATCTGAAATTGACTCTATCTTGCAAAACTACACTTGTGGATCTCCCTCCAGGGAGTAAACCACTTGGGTTGTAAGTGGATTTTCAAAAAGAAAATAAAATCAGATGACACGATTGATAAGCATAAGGCTAGATTGGTAAAAAAAAGTTACTGACAATGTGAAAACCTTGATTATGTTGATGCATATTCTTCAATATCTAGAATAACATCCATTAGAGTGTTGTTGGTTATTATCGCTCTATGAAATCTGAAAATGTATTAAATGGATGTAAAGACAGTTTTTCTGAATAGGGATTTAAAAGAAGAAATTTACATGAAGCAACCTGAAGGGTTTTCTATGCTGGGGAAGGAAAATAAGGTTTGTAGATTGGTGAAGTCTTTATATGGCTTGAAACAAACTCCAAAGCAGTGACATGAAAAATTTGATAATGTAATGAAAGAAAGTAGATTTAAGGTCAATGAATGTAATAAATGTGTTTACATGAAAGCCACAGATAATGACTATATTATTTTATGTCTTTATGTAAATGACATACTTATCATTGGGAGCAATTATAAGATGATTAAATCCACTAAAGCTATATTGAACTCAAAATTTAACATGAAAGACATGTGTCTATCTGATGTGCTTCTAGGAATCAATATTCTTAGGACATCAAAAGAACTTGTTCTAAGTCAGTTTTATTATGTGAACAAGATTCTTGAGAAATTCACCAAGGGTGATACAACGTTGACACAAATTTTGATAGATACTAGTCAACATCTAATAAAAAATCAAAGAGAGAGTATCTCTCAGATAGAGTACTCCAGATACTTGATAAGTTGTACATGACTAGACTTATCTTACGCAGTGAGTAAATTGAGTAGATATAAGAATAACGAGATTAGTGAGGTACTTGAGGTATACTCGTGATTATGGATTCCACGATACAAGATATCCTGTTGTGATCGAAGGGTATAGTGATGTAAATTGGATATTTGATATGAAAGACTCATTGTCTACAAGTGGATATTTATTTACTTTGGGAAGTATAATTATTTCATGGAAATCTTCTAAACTAACCGTAATAACCAGATCAACGATGGAATATGAGACAAGTGTGGTGAAAAGGTTGAATGACTATGACAATTCTTATAAGATATTCCTAGATGTACAAAATATGTGCCGATAATTGGTGTACATTGTGATAGTCAATCGACAATTGGTCAAACACAACCATCTATATAATAATGAAAAGTCTAGACATATACATTTTAGACACAATACTATTAGATAATTACCCTCAATAGAAGTCATCAATGTTGACTATGTAAAGTTAAAGAATAACTTAGCAGATTCGCTAACTAAAGGGTTAAATAGAGAGGTAGTTGTAAGTTCACCACGAGGAATGAGATTGATGCCTGTGGAATATGTTAGTGCAAAAAAAACCCAACCTATGCTAATTGGAGATCCCAAGAACTAGGTTCAATGGGACAAACTAACTGCACCGACTAAGTAGATCACTGTGGGGGAATTGCCCAATAAACCAATGATACCTATAAAGAATAAAGGTTAAGCATGTGACTTTTAATGATCTAGTGGAATAATGTGGATTACTCTTGAGAGATCACTTATGTGAGAAAGAAATGAGACCTCTTCGAAGAGAATTGAAAGACACAATTCTTAGAATCTCTCATAGAACAGACGTGTTCATGGCCAAGAACGAATACACTCATGAGAACTGAGCTATACCAGGGAGAATCTTGGATGAGATATATAAATATTTACACAAAAGATAGAACAGTTCAAGGATATTGTGTCTACTGGTCAGCCAGTAAGTAGACATGTCTTCACAAGGGGAGGTTCAAAGGGTAAACTTATATGTCCTATACAAAACTCAACTGTTGAATGTTATCACATACTATATTTTCATTTATGTGAGAGATTGTTGAAAAATATAAATGAAAAAACGATGGATGGAAAAAGACTCTATTGTGAATGAGTCTTAGTCCCACATTGGGCAATGAGTGGCTTGATGGTTGACTTATATATTGAATCACAACCAATGAGGTTGTGAACATATATGATGCTTGTTCTCTCATGGGGATACAAATGTAGGGCTCGGATTCCATTGAACCTAGGTGTCTCATGTGCTAGCACGATCTACACACGTCGAATGTCAGATCGGTGAGGGGGGAAATTTGACAATCGGATCAACCTGTATTGTGCCACCCAAATCTATTTTTTTGCTTTCTGCTCAAGTGCGTAACGGATGCATTAATGATCAAGCCTTAAATGGTCAATTTGGTCGACATGGTTGACATTAATAGTGGATCTGTAACTATCCTGATAGAAACGATCGACCATTGATGGTCGGCGGCTGACATTTCAAGCTGGGCAAGTAAAGGCAATAAATGGTCTTTATTTTTCCATTTAATCTTGTCAATTGAGTTCTGATATAAGGAGGCTGCGACCAAAGGCAAAGGATAGAGAGATGCATAAATATGCTGAGCAGAAACTCCATCCACTTTTGTTCCCTAAAATTTCCTCCACTTTGTCGTGCATTTCGCTCAACAACTCTTCTGTGATAACACTTGGGTATTAGCTCAGTTCTCCACAAACAACTCATGCTTGGTTGTGTGTATGGTCGTGACCTTGTATCTTGAAAAACAGATGTCCAATGTAACCTTGAAGCACCGTCGGAGGGGACAAATATGTTTTAAGAAAATTGTGTCTAACGCAGTCCTCTGCGTCTCTCTTTCCCACTCGGACTCAATCTCTTGACTCGGTGCTCAAGGAGCAGTGACCCGCTAGGACTCGACCAACTCGATAAAGGACAGTCGGGCGATGCAACTACTCAGCTTCCCGACTAACACTTGGTGTACCACTTGGGAGCACTCAACTATCCACTCAGGAACACTCAACGTCCCACTCGGGAGCACTTGACGTACAGCTCAAGAGCACTCAGGAGCACTCAACATTCGACAAGCGACGTCCCACTCGGGCTTAGGCAAGTTCGACAAACGGCTATGTGATTGACTCGAGCACTCGGCAACTCGGCCTTCCTAGTTGCTCATCCTTCCCTAACAGCTCAGATAACCCAATAACTCAGCCTAAACAACCCAGCCTAGCAACTTGATATCATCAACTCAGGTCATCTTGACATATAAGTCTGATTTCGATTTTGAATTTCAATTTAGACGATTCCCTTGAAACTTCGGCAAATATCTCCAACAAGAAAGATTGCTTAAAAAGATAGGTAGATTGTCCAACACATCCTGGCTTCACAAATCATATAAGCATCAATATAGATATTGCTTAGAATTGTCAATCGAGAGCTCTTTCATTTAGCAAGTGTTTTCGAAAATGCAATTGCAAACACTTTAGACACATGTTCAGACCCACATTTATAAGACAGTTAAAAGAGAACATAAGAGTGTAAGGTGCTCACTATTTAGAAGTAGGAACATAGTTTATCGACAACATTCACAAATACTAAAGATGAAGAGTCTAAAGCATTTAGATTGCATACTACCAAAATGTATTTCATGCTATCGACCTTGTGGCATTGTCACAGAAGCATAGTTTAGTGACAAATCTTGTTCTCTTATTGACGAATTAGTCTGATGAAGGGGACCTTTGAAATCGACGAATCCAGGTTGACTAGGTTCTATTTCAAGAGCATTGTCATTGTCCAACATTTTCAATATTGAATACATAGTCGGTCTATCCCCTGGTCGCTCTTGAACACATAAAAGAGCAATTTTTATGTAACGATGGATCTCAGTTGCCAACAGTGAATGATCAATAGATTGATTAACTAATTCCATAACTTTATTTTCTTTCCATAAACTCCATATCTGAAGAAAAAAATGGAGTTAGACGTATATGTATTGATCAAACAATAAATTCTAGCTACTTGAGCAAATATTTGCAACACATACATGGCCGAGAAGATTTAAGTGCAGGGTAGAGTGATAAACTCCTCGATTCTTCCTACCAGTTATGATCTCAAGTAACAAAACTCCGAAACTAAATACATCCGACTTCACTGAGAAAATTCCATCCATTGCATATTCAGGTGACATGTATCCACTATATCAATTAATGCAAAGGTAATTAACAAATTTCAAATGATCTAAACAATGATACGATGGCCAAAGTGAAAGAACTATACTTACTATGTTCCAACAACTCTCCTCGTATTTCCTTCTGTATCCTCTCCTCCAAAAATCCTCGCCATACCAAAATCTGATATTTTGGGCATCATTTCTTTATCTAGAAGAACATTACTAGCTTTCAGGTCTCTGTGAATAATTCTAAGTCTAGAATCTTGATGAAGGTAAAGAAGTCCTCGAGCGATCCCAAGTATAATGTTTTGACGCATTTTCCAATCCAATAAAGCGCTTTTAGTGTCATCTGCATACAAACTCAGAATAACATTAATATGAACCAAATAGGAGAGGGGAAAAAAGGAAGGTATAAACCAACCAAATAGGAAAGCATCCAAGCTTCCATTGGGCATGTACTCATAGACTAAGATCCTTTCTACACCTTGAATGCAACAACCAAGAAGTCGAACAAGATTTCGATGTTGCAACTTAGCAATCAGCATGACCTCATTCTTAAACTCGTCGACGCCTTGCGATGATGTCTTAGATAGCCTTTTCACAGCTATCTCTTGTCCCTCAACCAGCCTCCCCTGTAATCCATGGCAATCAAATTGATGCTCAATTCATATAGTTGTTCAACTACGTGATACCTTATATACAGGCCCAAACCCCCCTTGGCCGAGCTTATTGTTCACCGAGAAGTTGTCGGTCGCTTCAGCAATCGTGTTCAAGTCAAATAACGGCAAATCCAAGTCCTTTCCTTCAGTCTCTTCCTCATCAGAATACAGGCCTATCATAATGTAAATCTGAAATAAGTGCTGCTGCACACCCTGAAAGACTGAAACAAAACTAAACAAAACAAGAACAAGTGGTCATGTTTACTTCTCTTCTTCCTTCTCCAAATCCAGCACGACAAAAGTGAGAGGAGAAAAGCCACAAGAATTACTGGAACAGCGATCAATGCTGATGCTCGCCGGAGAAAATTGGTCGATGATCGTGAGAAAACTTGAGATGAAAGACTGAAAGGAACAGTTGAAGGTAAGCAATGGCGGAACTGAAGAAATACCTTTGTTCAATGGTCTTTTTGATTCTACTTGTCGAACGTAGAGATCCTGTCCTGGATCTTCGTTGTCGTACAGCGTGAGATCGTAGAGGTCCGACGTCCAGATCAGGCACCCACGGCCATTGCCGCTGAGGTTGGAAGCGGCATAAGCAGTGCAGGAACAGTTCCTCAAGCACCAGTCCCTGCACATGTCCAGACTCGCCGTGCTCTGGTTCGCCGTCGCCTTTGACGTGTCCGGCAGCTTGGCGTTGTTCACCATGACAAAGGTGTCGGTCCTGCTCTGGCAGCCGGCCGTCGGGAGCTCTCTCTCGCACCCGTCGTCCCAGGTTCGCTGATTCTTGGGGCGAAACCCCTGGAGGCACGTGCAGGTCTGCGCACGGGGGCCGCAGACGCCGTTGGCGCCGCAGGATGACACTCGTTCGTCACACGGGTTCCTGCTGGTGTCGGGCACGGCGCCTAGGGACCCCCAGCGGTTTCCGTACCAGATGAATCGCTCGAGGAGGCCGCTTTCGTGGAGGACCAACCTCGACAAGATGGTGGAGCTTTCCAGGTAGAACCAGTAAACGGCCTCGTCGGAGTTTGATGCGAACTCGTAATGCAGAGTTATTTCGTTGTCCTGCCTCATCACCGGGATGCCGCTGAAGCCGATGCCGTTCCACGGGCCGCCGCGCCAGAACTGCCGCGTCCCGGACCACACCAACAGCTGGGGTACGCCGGCCATGTCAATTCCCGCCACGTAGTCTCCCGGAGACGGATCGCCGGAGGTCGTCCACGACGTGAGGTTGCAGTTCAGTCCGGTACTGAGGTTCCACCCAAGCTTCATCCCTGGGAGAAGCGTGTCGGTAGGATGGTCGAAGCTCTGCCACGCCGCTGAGATGCTGGGGTCGCTTCCGTTCTCCATGACGACGAAGTTGCCGGTCTCGAGGAGTAGCGCTTTGGGTTCATCCAAAGCCGGCGAGCTCGAGGACCAGTAGATGGTGGAGCTTCTTCCGTCGGTGAGGAGGAGCGTTCCGTTTTCCGACATGGAGAGGCGCCCGGAGCGGCCAGTCACCGGACTGCGTCGGTTGGCGACCCATACGACGGTGCGGTCGGAGATGTTGTACCAAATGCCGATGTAGCGGTCGGGGGAACCGGCAACGGGGCTAAAGAAGCCCAACTGGAATCTGCCGCCGTCCGAGGTCAAGGTACTTCCGTCGTCGGAGATGGGCCGTCGTGGCGTTAACGTGTCGCCGGCGTTGGAGGGGGAAGTAAACGCAGTAGAGAGTAGGAAGCAGAGGAAGCAAGCAATAATGGCGTTTTTCATCGTGATCGATTTCCGAGGGAGATGCTGCAAAGTGGGAGCTCATTTATAGCATGTTTACTAAGATAGACTCATTTGCATGGATCTTCAGACGTTGACTTTTGTTTCGACGGGCAAGTCAAATGGATGAACAAGTCAAAGAGATTAATAATAGATGCAGCCGGAAGCCGACGGCCGCCACCGCCAGGTTGATGATCCGGTGAGTTGGAATAAAAGATAAGTTGAAAAGAAAAATGAAATTGAGGTTGACTTATAAATTTTAATTAGGATGATCCTTCCCTTACATAAAAAAATCTTTTTGCCGACAAAATCTACAGCAAATTTCCAAATGACGCCTCTGAAATTTCCGAATGCCAAAGGACGCACTTAGGTTTTATTTTTCCTAAAAAAAAATACATTTAATTCCGATTTTACCCCTCCCACCAATTGAAATTGACTTTTCTCTTTCATCTTTTCTCTCGCAGGTAAAAACATTTCAACATCGTAACTTAAAAATCAATGATGCTGATTTTAAAAAAAAATCAACGATACTAATTTTTTTTAAATTAAAATCATAATTTA
The DNA here is from genome assembly GCA_038050645.1 of Hedychium gardnerianum. NCBI lineage: Eukaryota > Viridiplantae > Streptophyta > Magnoliopsida > Zingiberales > Zingiberaceae > Hedychium > Hedychium gardnerianum. The sequence continues at coordinate 2,757,345 of JBBUKS010000029.1, forward strand.
AACATCAATTATTATAATATTATTTTTTCTAAAACAATATAAAAAAGCGTATTTAAACTCTGAAACACTATAAAACTCATAACAATTAGAATGAATTTAATTTGAACTCTCTAATTTTATCAATGAAAAAATTAGATTTATAAAAAAATAACATTAATATAAGAGGATAATACAATAAAAATATTTATGATATCTATGCATAATTCTAACATTTCTATAATAAATTATATATATATATATATTAAAAAAAATTAATGTCAATCATTTTAAATTAATACTTGTAATATATATAGATTTCGGAGTATTTTAGAAATTTATAGTACATAGAATAAATTTAATTAAAATTATCTGTGTTGATGTAGTCAACATTAATACTATTTTTTCACGTGCAAATAATTTTACAATCTAATCCATTAATAATTTTTAATTAAAATTGAACTTAAATAATTTAAATTTTTAAAAAATTAACATATAAGAAAAAGGAAGTAAACGAGGCAAGAGTGGAAAGCCAGCCGGCGCTTTTCATCGTGATAGATTTCCGAGGGAGATGCTTCAAAGTGGGAGCTCATTTATAGCATATTTACTAAGATGGACTCATTTGCGTGGATTTTAAGACGTTGACTTATGTTTGGATGGACAAGTCAAAAGGATGAACGAGTCAAAGAGATTAATTAATAGATAAGGGCCACAGCCGGAAGTCGACGGCCGCCACCCGCCAGGTTAATGATACGGTTAGTTAGAAGAAAAAATAAGTTGAAAAGAAAAATGAAATTGAGGTTGACTTGTAAATTGTAATTAGGATGATCCTTACCTTACAAAAAAAATCTTTTAGTTGACCAAATCTACGGTAAATTCTCAAATGGCGCAAATGCCTAAAAGGTGTATCTAGGTTTCATTCATTTTAAAAAATGTTTTTAAAATAATAATATAATGATTAGACTCTCTAATAAATAATTAAGGATTTAAGATTTGAATCTTAGATGCGACTGATTATAAGAAAAAAAATTCCAATGAAAATTAAACTTAAGAATGTTGACAATTTGGATGAGTCTTTAGTAGTACTTCTCGATTTATCCTGATAGTCGATGAATTTTTTTTAAGAATCGAATTGATCATCTCAAATCCGATGTTATCCAATTTAATTAAAAATAAAAGGTACATTTGATATTTGAATTACAAAATTATATTATTAGATCAAGTTTGATTTTCACGGGATTTATTCTGCTGAAGAATAAATGTCTTTTCACCTGAGAGATCATTCGATACATAATTTATTCTCCTCCACCTCGCTACAGAGTCGGTGATAAGGAGCACTCCAGATGAACGAAAAATCATTTTATTTTATTTTATTTTCTCTCTTCCATTTCCTCTCTCTTTTACGTATAACATTTTTTCGATCTTTTTTTTTCTTTTTCCTCTTTCTTCTTCAGGTAAATATATTTCCTCTCTTTCTTTCTTTATTTTTTATGATCTTGATTTTTAAATACCTTGAACTAATTTTAAAAAAATCAATATCATCATGATGCTATTTTAAAAAATTAGCATTAATTTTTAAAAATTAATATCATAATTTAAAAATCAACTGTGTTGATTTTTTGAAAAACATCACTACAATTTAAACATCAATCGTTATGATGTTGATTTTTTTTAAAATAGTAATAGACATATTTAGACTTCCAAACATTATAAAATCACATAATAGGTGAAATGAGTTCATTCGAAGTTCTGTAAGTCTATTAATGAATTTTGACTAAAATCTATTGATTTAAGAAATTTAAATTTTTAAAAAGTTAATATATAATGAAAAAAGGTAATACAGTGAAGGTATTTATGGTATTCATACATGATTTTAAAAATCTTATGATAAATTATGTATATATGTCAATTATAATAAATTTTAAAAATCTTTTGATCACTATTGTTAATTACTTCAAATTGATATCTCTAAGTATATATAGATTCTGGGACACTTAACCCATTAATAAACTTAGAAAACTCTAATTGAACTTATTTCATTCAATTGGGTCAAACAAGTCGATCGATTTAATCAATTTGAATCTATCAACTATCATAAAAGGACGTTTGCGATGAAAAATACCTTTTGATTCGTTGAAGGAGTTAATTAGTGCAATTGGTTTAAATGGACTTAGATGGTTTGATATATTCAAATATGGTCAATTAGTCTAATTGATCCAACGTGCTAAAAATGTAGGTAGATTTGGATTGGTCCAACAAGTAACTTTGTAACTTTATGCAAGTTAGTTGGTTTAAACGAGTTAATCGATTCAAATAGTCAAACAAACTAAATGAGTCATAAATCAGATGGATCATTAGACAGGCTGAATAAGTTAGTTCATTCGGATGAACCAAACAAGTTACTCCAGTCGAATGATTCGAATAAGCCAATCCATCGGGCGATGTGAATTAGTCTATTTGGATGAACCGAACAAGTCACTAAATTTGGATGATCTAAACGAGTCAAATGAATCAGTTCATCAATGCAACCCCAATAAAAATTAAAAATAACGGATCAAGTAATACCTAATTTAAGTCGATCTAACTCTATATGGAATTTATATCAATCATCAAAAAAAAAATTTAAAAACGCTCGCGACACACAGTCAAAAAATCCAGCATCCCATGTTGCACATCCCATTTAAAAGAATTTTTTTTATAAATACACCGTAGCTGAAAATCGAATCACACATGCATAACTTAGCATCCTTCCGTTACACCGTAGCCCCAGGGCCAATGCAAGTCCAATAAAAAAAATATGATGAATCAGGTAACACTAAATCTGAGACGACCAGCCTGGCTCCACAAAAATTTCTTACTAGTCATCAGGATAAATCAAAAAGCGATCGCGATAGACGATCCAGAAATCCAGTATCGCATGATTGCATATCTCATTTAGAAGAAAAATCGCTATAAATATATTATAACTGAGAATTGATCATCAAATAACTAAATTATAACTTGACATCCCGGTACTTAACTCAGGGGTAATGCAAGCCCAATAAAAATTAATCAGGTCTGGTAATATCGGACTTGAGATAACCGATTCGATCTCACGAAAGATTTTCATCGGTCACCAGAGTAAATTGAAAAACGCTAATGAAGGCTTATTCAAATGACTAACATTCTTAGGTTCGTTTCTCATTCGAGGAAAAATTTCTTACAGTATGTCATAGTTAAAATTCAAACCTTAAATTTTTTAATTATTCATTGAAAGATCTAATCGTTACATCATTATCTCGAACACAATGCAAGTCTAATAAGTTAATATGTCTGGATGACTCAAATGAGTCAATTTGTCGTGACATATCAAGTTATTTTATTGGGCCAACTAGGTCATACCAACGTGGCCTAATTGACATCATCTAAATTGACTAACTAGACCGCCTATTTATCATTTCTATTTCAAGAATTATAAAAATAAATTATTAAGAGAAGTTTAACATATATGGCCCTTAAAATTTTAAAATCTGAGCTACTACAATAATATGGAAACAATTTTGACAAAGTTGAATTGATTTTGATACAGTTTGAGTAATTTTAATCAAGTTAATAATTTTTTTTATTTAACAATCTCTATGAGTAATTTACAAAGTTAGAATACTTTTGTTCTATGTTATAGCTGATAATAACTTTGGAATAGGATAATAGAATGAAATATCCTTTTAATATATATATTTTTAAAATAGAGTATTTTTTTATAATAATAAAAATAATAGGTGCTTTTTAAGTTTTTGCCCACTTATAAATTGATTAAGTGGGTTATTAGGTCATTTGGGCCCTAACTAGGACAAATCTAGCCTAGTCACTCACTACATGTTGGTTAGTAAAGTGGAAAACTATTAAAAATTTAATATATCATACATATCGTATCAAAATATATTGAATCATACCAATATTATATATCGTATTAAATTTTTCGATATCAACATTGATATGAGATTTGGTATTTTAGTACGATATATAACGTGCTAATACTGAAATTTTAATATAAATGATATGAAATTTATATCAAAAATTTGATATATCGAAATTTCGATATGGTATCGATATGAATTTTTTTATACCGAACTTTTTAGTACGATATATGATATACGATTTAGGATTCGGTATATTATATTGAACCACCCCCTTAAATAATTATATATATATATATAAGGTTATCTTGCGGCACGTTTTTTTTATTTTTTTGTATATATTTTTTTAAATTTCGGGATTAAATCAATTAGCTTTTATCTTTCAAATTTAAAAATTAAGTTATAATATTAAGACTAAAAAAAATTTAAAACGAATTTTTTTTAAGTGCACCAGAGATAAACCTAGTAAGATAAGATAAATAGGTATTCTTATATATATATATATATATTTTTTAAATTATTTAATTTAATTAAATTTAAATTTTCGCTAACATTTTCTATAAGTTTTGTAAGGATCGATAAGTTAAAAGACATTTGAAAAGTTCATGTATTAATAACTAATATGTCGTTTCAAGATCTTCAACAGCTCAAGCCAAAATTAGTTGCGGAGAGATGTAAAAATAGTGGTTTGATAAGTTAATTGATTGATAAGGCACTTCTATATTAGTTTATAGGGCAAAGAACTCCTTTTGAAATCACGACAAACCAAATATTTTAGAGAAAAAAAATCATTATCACAAACTCATTACCAGATAAAGATCATTAGTGTCATAACACAAACTAACATGATTTATCAGAAAAATCGCGACGGTCATCATGGATACTACTATTCTAATTTTAATATCATGTCGTGGAACAATCGGATGATCGCAACACGAATTATATATATATATAAATTTGATAGTTTGCATATCTTTATATGAGTGATCATGAGCGACAGCCTACGTGGTGGCTAAAATTAGAATTTTTTAATCCATCTCTTCCTTCGCGCGCGCTTTTTTTTGCCCTGATTCTTCATATTTTTTTTCAAAAAATTTCAAATCCCGCCGCTTCTCTTCCTCTCCTCTCTTTCCCCTGGTCCACTAAACTCTCTCTTCTTCTCCTTTCTTTCCCCTGG
>JBBUKS010000029.1:2762493-2781158 GCA_038050645.1 Hedychium gardnerianum
TCTGCGAGAATTTGAGACGAATCTGGATTCGTCGCAAATCTGCGACGAATTTGGATTCGTCCTAGATTTGCGACGAATCTCGATTTCGTCTCAGATTTGCGACGAATCCTGATTCGTTGCAGAATCATTACAGTTTGTACTCGGCAGATTTTTGCGACGAAAATAAAATTTGTTGGGAAATTTGCGACGATTCTACATATTTTCGTCGCATATTTTTGGGACGAGCATTTTGGGACGAATACATTTTTGTCGCTGAATTTGTCGCAAAAAAATTTTGCGATGAATTTTTTGATAAAATTCGTTGCTAATTTTGTTGCAAAAAAATTATTTTTTTGTAGTGTATGTTAAAATTAATCAGTTGACAAGATATGAAAAATTTTAATGGGTGACTGGATATTTAACGGTCAAAAGTCTAACATGAAGTTGATATGAGACCAAAAGTTTAAGTGAGTCATGATTACTAGACACTTAGTGATTAGAAGTCTAATAAATAGTTAGTAAGAGGAAAATTCAAATGAGTCATGATTGATTGGACACTTGACACTTAAAAGTTCAATAAGGAGTTGACATGAGGCGTAAAGTCCCGGCAGATCAAGGTTGATCGGATGCTAAGCAACAATAAAGTCCCGAAATATCAAGGTTAATCAAATGCTAGACAATGAGAAAGTCTCAAGAGTTCAAGGTTGACTAAATGCTAGGCAATAGGAGGTCTTGGCAGATCAAGATTGATCGGATATCGAGCAATAGAAGTCCTGAAAGGTTGAGATCAACTGGATATCAAAAAAGATGAGAATTCGACTTTGATAAAACTAAAATAAGAGTATTAGTCGATTGATAGTGATACAAAAATGGCATAGCAAATTTTTAAAGGTCATAACTTTTGACTCGGATACACAACAAGACAATTTTTTTATGAGAAACGGAGCTTGTTTAGAGCTTTATATTTCTTACTCAATATTAGTCGACTGATAACTTTGGTTAATAGACTTATGGCTTTAGGAATCGAACAGAAGCAAGTCGATTCGATTGTTCGACTCAACTAATGATATCAGTCGACTGATGACTTCAGAAATCGAACAGAAAAAAGTCGATTCGATCGTTCGACTTGACTAATGACATCAATCGACTAATGGTTGATATCAGTCGACTGATGTCGATTAGAAATTGAACAGAAGAAGTCGATTTGACTGTTCAACTCGACTTATGAAATCAATCAACTGATGGTTGATATTAATCGACTGATGTTCAAATAATCGACAAAATCAAATAGATTTTAGAAAGTTCAGAGGCTATTCAACGGTCAGAGTCCATATTAATTGATTGATGGGTACGATCATTCGACTGATAGATAGAAATCAGCCCCGACCTAAAGGCTTTAAAAGAGGGATTTCGAAGAGTTTTTCAAAGTTGATTCTTAGAGATTTTGAGGCGAAGTGTCATTTCCAGATCAACAAGAGGTATTTCCAAACAATAAGAAAGCATCCAAAACAAGTTTCTCATTGTAAAGTCATTTTCGATTTCATTTGTCTTTGTCTTTGTTTTCTTTTGTGTTCTTGTCAGAACATGTTGTAAGAGGCTTCTCTGCTTACAGAAGGTATCCGAAAAGGAAAAGTTCATAGTGAAAGAAGATCACTAAGAGTAAGCCTTGGATTAGTCATCTAAGAGATGGATACCAAGTAAATCCTGGAGTTATGCATATCGCGTCAATATTGATTAAGTTTTCGCCGACATTCAAATGATGAGCACGAGATCAAGATGAGAAGCAATCAGAATTATTCACCCCCTCTAACTTGCACAGGTCCTAACAATATTGAAAATAAAGAGAACAAAACAATAGGATTCTTTATCGTGATTCAAAAAATATAAGGGTATTGTTGGTACAGTTGACCTCTGATCAAGGTTAACTAGGTTGACCAAGCTCGGTGTGACTCAAATTTATGTTTCGATGTTTGATCAATATGTTAGTTGACAAAAGAAAAGTCCAAGTAGTTTACAATTGATTAGACACTTGGCGGTCAGAAGTCCAACAGGGAGTTAGCATGAGACGTAAAGTCTTGGCAAATTAAGGTTGATCGGATGCTAGGCAATAAGGAAGTCTAGGTAGGTCAAGATTGACTAGATGTCAAGCAACGATGAAGTCCCAACGGGTCAGGATTGACCAAATGCTAGATAACGGGAAGTCTCGACCAATTAAGGTTAACCGAATGCTAAGCAAATGAAGTATCGGTAGGTTAAGGTCAACTGAGAATTCAATCTTGATAAGGTTAAAATATGAGTATTATTGATTGATATGATGTATCGATCGATCGATAGACTTTAAACCCTGAAATTGAGGTTTGATTTTTTTTAGGATTTGCTATGGTAACTATGCTACATTAACTGTGAACCGTAATTTACTACAATAATCTACATTAATACCTATAAGCATTAATTTGCTACGGTAATAGTCTGTTGATGACACTGTAGCAATAAACAAAAGCTTCAAAAATCGATTGAAAAACTCAACTAATTATAATCAGTCGATTGATCATTATCAATCGACTGATCATAATCAATCGATTGATGTCATCACTGTTCGAGTGAACAAAGAGTTCAAAACTTAACTGTGGGATTTGACTGATTAAGCAACAGTCGATTGATGGTAATGAACAATCAACTAATGTTGAGATGGATGGAGCCGTTGAGTTAACAAGTCAGAGCAACGTTTGAATCTATAGTGGAGCAATCGAATGGCTAAGAGCAGTCAATTGATAAGCGAAAATCAACCTGACAACAACGCTATAAAAAAGGATTTCGAGGAAGATCAAAGTAACTGATTCTTGAGGGTTTGGAGAGAAGTGTTATTGTATTTTTTACTATCAAAAGATAATCCAAAACAACAAGAAAACATCCAAAATATTTCATTTATAAAGTTATTTTCACTTTCATTTGTATTTATATCTTTGTCTTGTTTGTATATATTGTAAAAAGGTTATAAGAGGCTTTTCCTTCTCCTTCTCTGGAAGGTATCCGAGAAGGAGAAGATTAATGGTGATGGTCATTAGGACTAGACCTTGGATGCAGTCATCTTGGGAGACGGTGAATTAAGTAAAACCAACCTTATTTGTTGTTGTGTTGTTGATTTGTTTAAGTTTCTGTTATGCAATCTATCAACACAATTAAAGCTATTCACTTTTTTTAATTTGCACATGTTCTAAAAAAAATGATTAACTAGGTCGGATAATGTCGGACATGAAGTGACCGGTCCGATCTCATAAAAGTTTTTCACTGACCATTAGAGTAAATCGAGAAGCGCTAATGGAGACTCATCTAAATTGCTGCATTCTTAAGTCCGCTTCTTACTGGAGGAAAAATTTCTTATAATGCGAAATTGAAATTCGAACCTTAAATTTCTTAATTATCTATTAAATGATCTAATCATTGCACCATTATTCCGGATAATTTGCACGTGTTCTAATAAGTACATCTAGTATGTAATTTTATTAATTGAGATTAATTATTACATTTATCAGATATCTTGCAAGTTAATATTTTTTTTATTTATGCACGGTTAAATTGCTATGAAAAAAAAGAAAAGATTATCTTAAAATTTTCTTAGCTAAAATAAATTTTACTAGCCAAATTTAATCTTGATCGATAAAATATTAAAAAATATTGACTAAATGATTTTAGTTGGTAATTTAATTATTGATTACCTAAATAAATTTTGGTTGTTATTTTTAATATTTTATCGATCAAAATTAATATTGACAGTAAAAAAATTAAAAATATCATCTAAAATTTATTTTGATAGTATTTTTATAAAATTTTAACAATGCGCTAAATTTTATTTCTTAAAATTTAATTGATGAAGTTTAATAAAATTACCAGTAAAATAAAGGATCACTAATGAAAATTTCAAGTCAAAATAAAATTTGTGAGTAGTTTAATACTGGCAAAGTAAGTTTTTATCGGTAATTATAAATATTTATTTATCAAAAAAAAATTTGATGAATATTTTTAATTTTTTTATCAGCCAAAATTTATTTTAATTTATATTTTTTGACAAATATTTTTTTCTGTAAAAATTTATATATTTAATAAAAAAATATCCGTCAAAATTTGAATTTATATATTTAATAAAGTTTTTTTTGTTAAATTTAATAATATACTTTTCTACATGGAAAAGTTTAAGCTTTTGAGATATTTATTTAGTTTGATTTTTTTAATCAAAACAACATCATAATATACAATAAATTTTACTAAAAGTATTCTCGTGCAATGATCATTATTTAAAAATAAAATAATCATTTATAATTTATTTTTTTATAAATGATTATAAAATTAATGGTATGATACGCCTTCGGCCAAAGTTTTACTAAAGTATTCTTATAGTTAATAAAAAACGCTCCTGTGTGACGTACTTGAAAACGCCTTTATCCTGGGTACTTCCAATTTCCAAGCTTAATTTATAAATTAATTTACATAAAACTTAGAATAAAATGATATTTTTAAACTTTTAAATATTTGAAATGTTCGATTTTATCTCCTCAATTTTTTTAATTCAACTTTCAGTCTCAAAATTGCACCACATTATTTTGAAATATAAATTAATGAAAACCTACCCTGTAGTAAAATGGTAAAATACTTAAAAGGAATAAATGATACGATTAAAGTATAAATTTTAATTGGGATGAATATTTTAAATGATTAATCTCTAAATGTTATAAGTTATATTTTTTCTTCTTTTGTAATATTGGTATTTAATTTTTTAAATCGATTAATTTTAAAAATAATTGATTCGACTTTATGAAAAAATTTCATCGACTATACAGATAAATTAGCCTGATAAATTAAAAAGTACTCATAAAATTATAAGAGTTTATTCAAATGATGAACGTTTTTAGATTATCGTTTCGTTATAAAAAATTCTTATAATCTATTATAATTGAGATTTAATTCTTAAATATTTAATTATTCATTTAAAAGATTTAATTATTATATCATTATTTAAAAACATATAAATTATATTCTTAATTTATTTGATCAATGAATTAGAAGATTCGTCTTCTCTCTCGTATATTGATTATTGTTCAAATTAGTTAGACTAGTTTTCATGATTTATCTCATTCATATTGATTTTGAAATAAATTGACGAGCGAACGTTTCGCCTTTTATTATTAGAATAGAAAATCATTAATCGAATGAAACTTAAATTATAAAAAAAATAATGAAAACCAATTTATGACGTAAAATTTATACATTTATTCACTGCTTTAGCTTTAAGAATGCCAAAATTGAATATTTTAGATATCTAGGACCTTGAAATTTGATATTTTGCATTTTAGATGAAAATTGATTTTCAAATTAATGTGTATTTTAAAACTATTTTATTTACCATTTAAATAAAATTAAATAATTTACTAATCAACTTCAGGTGTGAAAATGGCATCTTGAAATTCCTTCAATTAAGTAAAATAAAGTCTAGAGTAGGTTTAACCGGCCACCAAAATAGTTCATACCCATTTATAGAAATTCAATATCTAAATCTGAAATTAATCAAAATATCATTCTTGCTGTTACATGAATTTAAATGTTTTATTCAATCGATGACGTCATATAATAATTAAATGAGAATAACTAAAAACTAGAAAAGAATAGCAAGAACCGATATGGCGATATGTACAAACGATGGGCGTAACCTGAAGCCTAAAATTAATAATAATCACTCAAATATTTTTATTGAAAATTAATATCTTGTTTGACTTCTCTATTCATCGTCCTTGGGTGCTTCCTGTTCTCCCTTGGAAGGCTCTGCCAACTCCGGCATGATCTCCTCCAGCTGCTGCATCACCTGCTGCGCCTCCGGCCTTGCGGCCGGCGAGGGGTCGACGCAGTGCAGCGCCAGCTTCAGCGTATTGAGCAGCTCGTCGCCGGTCGCCGTCCCCGCCGCTGCGTCCCTCATCAGCTCCGTGTCGAACACCTCGTTGGTCCACTCCTCCTTCACTATGGACGCCACCCACTGCGGCAGGTCCATGCCGTTGGTCGAGTCCGCCGGCGACTTCCCCGTCAGCATCTCCAGCAGGATCACGCCGAGGCTGTACACGTCGCTCTTCGCGTTGGCCTTCTTGAGCTTGGACAGCTCAGGCGCACGGTACCCGAGCGCGCTTGCGGCGGCGGCAACGTTGGAGCTGGCGGCGGCAGTCATGAGGCGGCCAAGGCCGAAGTCGCTGATCCTGGCGTTGAAGTTGTCGTCTAGGAGCACGTTGGTACTCGTGAGGTTGCCGTGGACGATGTTGAGCTCGGTGTGGAGGTGGTGCAGGCCACGTGTTACTCCCATGGCGATCGTCATCCTCGTCGGCCAGTCCACCATGCTATCTGGCGCGCGAGCTGACATCAGAAGAGTAGCAGAAGATGTTAAATTCGATGACAAACAACATCAGAATCAAAGATCGCTTGAGTTTGATTGACAAATCGAGCTTTTTACCGTGCAGAAAAGCCGCGAGGCTTCCTTTGGGCATGAAATCGAAGACGAGAAGCTTCTCCCCTTTAGGCCCCAAGTAGAAGGCCCTCATAGCTAACAGGTTGGGGTGCCGGATTTTCCCAAGAACGCAGACCTCCGCCTCGAACTCCTTCTGCCCCTTCGCGATCTTCTCTCTAAGCCGCTTCACTGCGACTTGGCTCCCGTCCTCCAGCGTCGCCTTGTATACCGTCCCGAAAGTGCTCTTCCCCATGATCTCAGCGGTGGCGCACAGGAGATCGTCGGCAGTGAAGGCCATCGGACCGTCGAAATGAACCAGCTTCCCTCCCGTGTCCCCGCCCGCCTCGACTTCCGTCCCGCTGGTCTCCGTCCCTGGCTTCTCGCCTCTCCCGCCCGCCACCTCTCTTGCCTTGCTCTGCTTTGAAGCTCTGCTTCTGATCATGCAGCAGAAAAGAACGGAGAATAGCAGGAAGAGGAGCGCGAGGAAGATCCCCACGGCGATGAGTATTAGAGCCTTCGTACTGAGTCTTCTTCGGCTGCGCAGCTCCTGCTCGGTGGAGGGAAACGGTGGAAACGTTGGAGGAGCAGAAGGACATGGAGTTGAGGCACTGTAACCGCAGAGCTGGAGGTTTCCAATAAAAGAGCTCGAATTGAACTTTTCAGAGAGAAGAACAGGAACAGGGCCGGATAAATTGTTGTAGGACACATCGAAGAAGGTGAGGCTTGTGAGATTATCAATGGAAGAGGGAATTCCTCCGGTGAGGTTGTTCTCCGCCAAATTCAGCAGAGTGAGGTCAGAGATGTTCCCCAAGGTGGGAGGGATTGGACCATTGAATTGGTTTCGTTTAAGATCTAATAAAGATAGATTCTTTAAACCATCGATGGACTCTGGGATTGGGCTTTTGAGAAAGTTACCTTGGAGTTTGAGCTCGACCAAGGACGACAGGTTGCAGAGCGAAGCAGGGAAGCTTCCGGCAATGGAGTTGTTGGACAGATCGAGCGTTTTTAGCCTCGGAAACGTCCCGAATTCTTCAGGAATGCTGCCTTGTAGCTCATTGTTGCTGAGAGAAATGTCCTCCAACATTCGAAGGCGAGAGAAGGAGATTGGAATGCTGCCGGAGAGGAAGTTGTGTTCGAGATGCAAGATTTTGAGCTGGAAAGCTGATCCATTGCTCTTGTTGCTTCCCCATGTGTCAGGAACAGAGCCGGAGAGGTTGTTGTATTCGAGGGAGAGGAACACAAGAGCAGGGAGACGAGTGACGGCTACAGGAATTGAACCAGAGATGTCGTTGTAGCTCAAATTGAGCCTCATGAGCCTGGAATTGTTGACGATGGCGGCAGGGATACTACCGGAGAGCGTATTGTTGCTGAGGTCGAGCGTCTGCAGAAGGACGCATCCCGCAATGGACGGCGGCACCCCGCCGGTGAAGCGGTTGTTGAACAAATAGACGCCGCGGAGGTCACTGAGGCGGCCGAGGGCCGACGGGATAGGCCCACTGATAGCATTGTCGTGGAGGTTGAGCTTGCGGAGGGCCGCGAGCTGACTGATCTTATCGGAGAGGCGGCCGGTGAGGCCGCGCCAGGGAAGCTGGAGGGCGATCACCTGGCCGCGGACACACTTAATGCCCACCCAGGCGCCTGTGCATGCGTCAATGCCAGTGCCGTTCCAGCTCCGGAGCACGCCTCGGCGGTCGGCGAACTCAGCCTTGATGGCCTGCAACCCCTGGAGGTTGGTCTGGGTGATCGCCACACCGTCCCACTCGATTCCCATCGCCGATCTCGACGTAAGCCACACAAGTAAAATCAACACCACCAGCGGCGGCTGCCGTTGGAGTGTTGATCGATCCATGAAGCAGGGATCCACACTGTGCTCTGTGCTAGATCAATGCGGACGAAGAACAAGATTAAGGAACAGAGAGACAGAGCAATCGAGAGAGCGAAGAGGAGGAAGATTAATTGGATTTTGGGAAGGAAAGGGATGGGATTATAAATTGTGAGAGAGGGAATCTTGATGCTAATTATTATTATTGTTTGGTTCTCGGGAGGAAGCCAACGGCTAGTTTTTCCTACCCGCATCATCTTCTTCTTCCAACTGTTGTCGTCCGGCAAATTGTGAGTAGAGAGCGTGAGGGCAAAAGGGGAAATAAATTGACGGGTGAGGAAGAGCAACGGCTAAATCTGGGTGTGTCAGGGAACACTAGATTCTCCCACATCTATATCGTTAGTTGTATGTTTGACTCCAATATGACTTCTCAACGGTCGGGATCGAGTAGGACGGCACCTGAGCTGTATCAGACTGGGGAACCATGTACCAGTGGTGACGTAATCTGAGACTTTTTGACGTCAGGATACGGTAAAACTTTACCGGATCCGGTAAAAGGTCGATGCAAGTAAAATGTTGGTGCAGTTACAGACAGAATATGCCGTATTTGATGAATATCAGAATCCAGTGGAAGGAATTTGGAAAGTCTTAGATATGATCATCTAAAAATGCAGAACCTTATAGAGTTGAGAAAAAAAAATCAGCCCTTTATTTTTATGTTCATGAGCATTTATATAATCTTCATGTCAGTTCATCCTAAAATTTAAGAATTAAATTTTAACCAGTAATTAAGTTTTTATTTTTTTCTTTGTATTGATTATTATTAGAGCTAGCTAGACTAATTCTTACGAATTACCTCTTTCGTATTGGTCCTAAAATGAGTTGACGGGATACTGGAGACGAACGTTTTACCTTTTATCACCATGATCTTCATGTCAATTATAATATTATTATGATGAGAGTTAACAAGAGAATTAAATTTGACCGTTATTAGCTGTCTCTATTTATCCACGTATTTGTAGAAAAGTATCTAGGGGATCAAACATGACAATCTCGTAATCGCCCATTCATTCTTAAGATGTCACGCATTTGAGAATATTTCTTATCATTGTCAGGGAGTGATGCAAGAGGATCCGAATATCTTTTATATTATTTTTAATAATTTTTGAGTTTTTAGTATTTAAGGTATTTTTTATATTTAAGATATTTTTTGATAATTTCTATCTTCTATATTTTTGAATTTTTGAGTCCGTCTAAGATTTTTAGGATTATGAGTCATTTAAATTTTTTTCTTTGTTTTAGAATTTCTTTCCTTTCTTTATGTAATAGAATTTTGGATTTATATAAGGATATGTTTAGTTAATGTAAAAAATAGTTTTGATTAATAAGATTTTCCGACCGCGCCGCGTCGTTTCTTCCCAAACATTGAGTTTGGTTGCCTATCTCCTAATTTTCTATGGAATTAACAGAGTTTAGAAGATCGCTTTCGGTATTCATAGGCGAATCAACGAATTTGATAGTTATCCGCTGTGTCAGTTGGTATCAGAGCGAGGTTGATCTTGTGGAGTCAATCGTCGTCTCCTTCAGGAACGACGAGTTTTGTTTTTCTATTTCCTAATATTCGTGCGCGAATCAACAGGATTTAGAAGATTATTTCCGGTATTCATGCGTGAATCAACATATTCAATAACTTTCTGTTGCAACACACTAAGAAGACAACAATGCATCGATAATGCTTCTGATGATGATATGACCAACAATTCGAGGATAAATTTTCCCTGCCATGGGGAGAATGATGCAGGAGGATCCGAATATCTTTCATACTATTTTTAATAATTTTTGAGTTTTTAGTATTTAAGATATTTTTTTGATAATTTCTATTTTTTATATTTTTAAATTTTTGAGTTCGTTTAGGTTTACGAGTCTATTAAGAAATTTCTTTCGTTTTAGGATTTCTTTCTTTTCTTTGTATGTAATAGGGTTTTGAATCTATATAAGAGTATGTTTAGTTAATATAAAAGATAGTTTTGATTAATAAGAATTTGCGGTCATGCCGTTTCTTCCCAAACGTCGAGTTTGATTGCCTATCTCCTAGTATTCTATGTAATCAACAGAGTTTAGAAGATCGCTTTCGATATTCGTGGGCGAATCAACGGATTCGATAGTTATCCACTGTGTCAGTTGGTATCAAAGCGAGGTTGATCTTGTGCAGTCAATTGTCGTCTCTTTCTTTAGGAACGATGAGTTTATTTTTCTATTTCCTAATATTCGTGCGCGAATCAACAAATTCAATAACTTTCTGTTGCAACACACCAAGAAAACAATAATGCGTTGACAATGCTTCTGATGATGATATGACCAACAATTCGAGGGTGAATTTTCCTTACCATAGGGAGAATGATGCAAGAGGATCCGAATATCTTTCATACTATTTTTAATAATTTTTAAGTTTTTAGTATTTAAGATATTTTTTATATTTAAGATTTTTTTTATAATTTCTATTTTTTATATTTTTATATTTTTGAGTCTATTTAAATTTTTAGGATTATGAGTCTATTAAAAAATTTCCTTTGTTTTAGAATTTCTTTTCTTTCTTTGTATAATAGGGTTTTGGATCTATATAAGGGTGTATTTAATTGATGTAAAAGATAGTTTTGATTAATAAGAATTTGCAGCCACGTCGTTTCTTCCCAAATATCGAGATTGATTATCTATCTCTTGGTATTCTACAGAATCAACAGAGTTTAGAAGATTGCTTCTGGTATTCATGATCGAATCAACGGATTTGATAGTTATCCGTTGCGTTAGTTGGTATCAGAGTGAGGTTGATCTTGTGGAGTCAGTCGTCATCTCCTTCAGGAATGACGAGTTTTGTTTTTCTATTTCTTAGTATTAGTGTGCGAATCAATAAAGTTTAGAAGATTATTTCCGGTATTCATGCGTGAATCAACAGATTTAATAGCTTTCTGCTGCAACACACCAAGAAGACAACAATGCGTCGATAACGCTTTTGATGATGATATGACCAGCAATTCGAGGGCGATTTTTTTTCACTATGGGGAGAATGATGCAGGAAGATCTGAATATCTTTCATACTATTTTTAGTATTTTTTTAGTTTTTATTATTTAAGATATTTTTGATATTTAGGGTATTTTTTTGATAATTTCTGTCTTTTATATTTTTAGATTTTTGAGTTCGTTTAGGAATTTTAGGATTATGAGTCTATTAAGAAATTTTCCTTTGTTTTAGGATTTTTTTCCCTTTCTTTGTGAAATAGGATTTTGAATTTATATAAGAGTATGTTTAGTTGATGTAAAAGATAGTTTTGAATAATAAGAATTTGTCGTCGTCATTTTTCCCAAACATCGAGTTTGGTTATCTATCTTCTGATATTCTACGGAATTAATAGGGTTTAGAAGATCGCTTCTGATATTCGTGCGTGAATCAACGAAATTGATAGTTATCCGCTGCGTCAGGGAGTTTGTTATAGGATATAAACCTATCTTGAGGATGGCAAAGGCGATGTTGATGTAGAGTGAAACATCCTACAACTTAACACTTTTTTTTTCTTTTTTTTTAAGAAAGTAAGCATGCCACAAAATAATCAAAATTTCGTAATATAAATAACTCAATACCAAAGTCATGCAATCCCAACAAAATCAAATAAGAATCCGATATGAACATCATAAGGGTAAATAAATATCAAAATAATCAAAGTGTGCAACTAACCAATAAAAGAATTTAAACCATCTAACAAAGCAATACCCTCTCGACTCAGTAAAGAAAATCCAACGTCTTAAGGAAGAAAATTAACATAAACTAGAAACAGGCCATCGAGTGTGCACTGCCTGATGCGAGCTAGCTCATCCATCAATCCCCTCCGTCTCCTCATTACCTGCACCATATGAATCTAGTGAGTCTAAAGACCCAGCAAGTTCAACATTTATAACAATAAATAAATAAACAAATATACATTCACATGTTCAATATATCGTTGAGTAAATATCCTTAACATTTTTTTTAACTTCAACTTTAATTCAATATCATTAAACATTAACTTTCAACATCAATCTTATACATTAGAATTTTTAAGTGTGTTCTAGTCATTAAAGGTGGTCGCTTTTATACCTCCAGCTCGGTTCTTTTGGCCAGACATTTACCCTAATACTAGGTTTGGTAGTGTGCATCGGTATCCTCTAAGCCGGATTCTACCATTCTTTTTCCTCTATTTTGATAAGAATTCCGGTATCCTCCAAGTCGGACTTCTTACCTGTTTCCTCTGTTTTGGTAAGAGTTTCGGTATCCTCTAAGCCAGACTCCTTACCCGTTTATTCTGTTTTGATAAGAATTTCGGTATCCTCTAAGTCGGACTCCTTATCCGCCATATTAATCCATTAATTAAATCAACCCATTAAGTGGTAACTCATTTAACTAACACTATAATTAATTAATTAATTAATCAAATACGTAAATCATGTAGTAACTCATTTAATTAATACTATAATTAATTAATTGATAAGTCAAATATGTAAATCTATAAATAATTAGATACACCAACCTACCAATTTATCAATTAAATAGTTAATCGTGTTAACCTAACTGTAAGTTAACACATTAGAAAAGAGTCTACTAATTCAATTATATATCTCGCCTACATGATTCCATTTGAGTTGATTGATCTAGTAATTAACTATCAATTAATCAGCCCCTTAATCAATGGTTAATCTGATATTTAGTTGTATGAATAGTAGTCTCAATTACCTCGCTCCACAGTTAATCGATAATTAACCTTTTAGTATTTAAAGGACTCAATTCCCTCATGAAAATAATATTTTTGTATTAAGGTAATAGTTTTAGTTATTTATTCATGTTCGTAGTTCATGTTCAGGCAAGTTCTCAGTCCCCACGGGATGAGCTGTTGGCTAGTGCATGAGGTGTTGCTACAATGAGGTCTAGGGGTCAAATCCTGGCTAGTAGCCAGGTTCCTGCCCCCCTTATGCACTAGTCACTGTTCGGGCTGGCTAGACTAGCCCTCGTGATTTACCTCCTCCGTATTGGTCCTGGAACGGACTGGCGGGGGCGCTGGGGGCGAGCGTTTCGCCTTTTGCCATAATGTTCGGGCAAGTTCTCCAATTACCATAAAGTAGTAAGGAACAAATATTGTGGCTTACAAACACAGTGTTGTCATATTTAAACTTAAAACTATTACATGGCAAGAAAAGATATTATTTAAGTAGAAAATAAAGAAAGGATAATCTATGAAGTATAGAAACAATAATTTTTACGGATACACAAAGGATAAATTAATCTATGAAACAATCAAATTAGACAAAATGTTTAATATTCGTGGAATAGACGAGTTCGCTTAATTGCTAATTAAACTTAACTAACCCTTACGAGACAACCAAACTCAAGCAACATGGTCCATATCGAAAAGTCGTTAGAACTCTGGGGAATCATCTTAAAAATTTAGATATTCGTTACCAATAAAACATGCGGCGAACATCAAAACCCACATAATAAGATCCATATAGTACAGAAACCGAATGTTAGAAAACTTGCCTTAGCGCTTTATTAGGAAAAAATATCGAGCGAGGCGTAGGGCAGCGATGGGACACAATCTGACCACCTCCTTATTCAATTTTTCCAAAAGTTTCTCTAAGATGAAGGGGCGACACCAAGGTTGAAGAAAAACCCTAAAACTCTTCTTCCCCCTCTCTCTTTTCTTTGTGGCTGAACCCCTTCCCCTCTCTCTTTTCTTTTCCCCGTCGAACTCCCTCCTAATAACCCCTATATATATATATATATATCAGGGTACATTTGTTTGTTGCAAATTAGGCTTGACCCATAAATTCGCTAATTAAAATATTAATTAATCAGGCTCATTATGATGTAATTCCTCCTAAATAAATAAAATTTCCCATGCAACTTACATAAACGGGGTTGGACCCCACAATTCCTCCCCCCTTAAATGAATTGCGTCCTCAAAATCTAAACTTACCAAATAATTCTGGGTATCTATCCCTCATATTGACCTTGGTCTCCCAAGTGGCTTCCTTATCAGAGTGATTCAGCCACCTGACTTTGACCATCTGGATAGTTTTGTTCCGCAGCTTCCTATCCTGTCGGGCTAATATCTGTATAGGCCTCTCCTCATAGGACATGTTTGGCGTAAGCTGCAACGAATCATAACTCAGTATATGCAAAGGGTTCGAAATGTACCTCCTCAGCATCGACACGTGGAATACGTTATGCACCTCCGCAAGATTTGACGATAACGCCACTCTATAGGCCAATGCCCCTATCCTGTCTAGGATCTCAAATGGCCCAATGAACCTCGGACTCAACTTTTCTTTCTTTCCGAATCTCATAACTCCCTTCATCGGCGCAATCTTCACAAAGACGTGATCACCTACCATAAACTCGAGATCCCGCCTTCTTTTGTCGGCATAACTCTTCTGCCGGCTCTGAGCAGTCTTCATCCTATCACGGATTTGAACTACTAAATCGGCAGTCTGCTGTACAATCTCTGGCCCAATCTCTGTTCTCTCTCCAACCTCATCCCAGTGTATGGGCGATCTACACTTCCTCCCATAAAGTGCCTCGTAAGGGGCCATTGCTATAGACGACTGATAGCTGTTGTTATAGGTGAACTCCACTAAAGGTAACTTCGATTCCCAACTCCCTTGGAAGTCGATCACACAAGCACGCAGTAGATCCTCTAAAATCTGTATCACCCTCTCTGACTGGCCGTCTGTCTGAGGATGGAATGCTGTACTGAATAATAACTTCGTTCCCATGGCGGAATGAAGACTCTTCCAGAAAGACGAAGTGAATCGCGGGTCTTTGTCAGACACTATAGAAACTGGGATGCCATGCAACCTGACTATCTCTCTAATATATAACTCTGCATACTATGGAGAAAGTCGTCTTTACAGGTAGAAAATGTGCAGACTTAGTGAGACGGTCAACTATCACCCATATGACATTTAAGCCCTTCACTGTCCTTGGCAATCCCACCACAAAATCCATCGTGATATTCTCCCACTTTCATTCGGGAATAGGAAGTGGCCTAAGCATCCCGGCAGGTCTCTAATGCTCTGCCTTAACCTGCTGGCACGTTAGACACTCAGATACAAAATGCATGATGTCTCGTTTCATACCTGGCCACCAATACAACTACTGCAGGTCTCTGTACATCTTAGTACTTCCCGGATGAATGGAATATGGGGTAGTATGGGCCTCCATCATTATTTCTGCTCGAAGAGAATTAGTACTAGGAACCCAATAACGATCTCTGCATTTCACCATGCCATCCTCCTCCATGTACAACATCTCATCCCTCTGTCTCCACTTTTGTAACTGTTCATCGGATAACTGTCCACTGCTAATTCGTTCCCTCAAGGTAGACTGCACTATCAGACTAGATAATCTATAATCTAGGAGCGCTGCCCTTAGCATAAATCTCAAGATCGAACCTCTGGATCCCCATCTGAAGAGGTTTCTGTACTGACATCTATGCTACCACTGCTGTCTTACGGCTCAAGGCATCCGCAACTACATTAGCTTTCCCCGGGTGGTAGTTAATATCACAATCATAGTCCTTCACGAGCTCTAGCCAACGCCTCTGCCTCATGTTTAGCTCTTTCTGTGTAAAGAAGTACTTGAGACTCTTGTGATCAGTGAATATCTTGCACTTCTCGCCATACAAGTAGTGTCTCCAAATTTTTAAGGCAAAGACTACTGCGGCTAACTCGAGGTCATGAGTTGAGTAATTCTTTTCATGCACCTTCAACTGTCTAGAAGCATAAGCAATCACCCGATCTTGTTGCATTATCACAGCACCCAGGCCAAGCTTAGATGCATCGGTATACAATACATAGTCGCCTTACCCTGCTGGCATAGCAAGAACTGGTGCTGTAGTAAGGGCTTGTTTCAATTCATCGAAGCTCCTTTGACACTCCACTCCCCACACATACTTAGCATTTTTCTTCGTCAATGCTATCAGGGGTACTGCAATACTGAAAAATCCCTTGATGAATTTTTGATAATAGCCTGCTAAACCTAAGAACCTACGTATCTCGGATGCATTTCTAGGCACTACCCAATGCTTCACAGTCTCTACCTTCGACGGATCCACCTCTACTCCTCTGTTCGAAATAATGTGGCCTAAGAATGCCATCTTCTCTAACCATAACCCACACTTGCTGAACTTGGCATAAAGTTTACGGCTCTGCAGTACCTCTAACATGGTCCTCAAGTGTTGTGTCTATGCTCCTATCTGTCCTTGGAGTATATCAGGATGTCATCTATGAAGACAATGACAAACTAATCAAGATACGACTGAAATATGCGATTCATGAGATCCATGAAAATCGCTGGAGCATTTGTCAACCCGAATGACATCACTAAAAACTCGTAATGCCCATATTGAGTCCTGAAGGCTGTCTTATGAACATCTGTCTCTTTCACCTTCAGCTAATGATATCCTGATCGAAGATCTATCTTTGAGAACACTGCTGCTCCCCGTAACTGATCAAATAAGTCCTTGATCCTCGGCAGTGGATATTTGTTCTTGACTGTCATCCTGTTTAATTCCCGATAATCGATACAGAGTCTCATGCTACCATCCTTCTTCCTTACAAATAGTACTGGCGCGCCCCAAGGAGAGAAGCTCGGGTGAATAAAGCCCTTATCTAGCAGCTCCTGAATCTGGTCTTTCAATTCTTTCATCTCTGCAGATGCTAGACGATACGACGCCTTAGAGATTGGCACTGTATCCGGCATTAGATCAATAGAGAATTCCACCTCTCGCTCAGGTGGAATGCCAGCAATGTCGTCAGGAAAAACATCAGGAAATTCCCTGACAACCTCTACTTCTGCCAATGATGGACTGTCTGCAACTGGAGTTGAAACAATATTGACTAAGAATCCCCGACAGCCTTTACGCATGAGCTCCCTAGCCCGTACACAAGATATCATTCGAGGTAATCCCTTGCATCTATCTGGCTCGAACACAAATTGTTCCACCCCCACCGGCCTAATCAATACTGACCTCCGCTGAAAATCAATTAATACTCTGTTTGCCATCAACCAATCCATTCCAAGAATTATGTCAAACTCTGGCATCGACAATACAATAAGATATGCATAGACGGTCTGGCCCTGTAGTTCGAGCTCAATGTCTCTAACAACACTAGTAGCCAATAACTCTTCCCCAGACGGGACTGTCACAGAATAACGCACATTGAGCCCGATCGACTTGATGCCCAAATGATTTACAAAGGTATCCGATATGAATGAATGAGTAGCCCCTGAGTTTAATAATGCCTTAGTAGCTACCCTTGCTATATAGATTCCCCCTGTAAAAAGGACATCGGCCATAACACTAATTTCCTATAAAAATTTTGAAGCATGCTCCCACTATTTTAAAAAATTCAAGTGCTAATAATGCAAGGAATTTAGCTCTACCAAATCAATGTCGTAAAATACTGATGAATAAATATATCTGTAATGAGTGTCATGTCTGGATCTGCCTCCTCGGTATGCATTACATACAGTCGCCACGTCCTTAGATATATGTCCAGCCACTCCGCATTTAAAGCACTTGTTCGATCCCCACATACACGTACCATAATATATGCGCTTGCACTCCTTGCATAATGGCTTTTCATCAGTGTTAGGGGCTACTGGCTTGTGAGGTTGTTGCTCCTTAGGTCTCTGTGGCCCTCAGAACGGTTTCTTCCCTTGTTGTTGCTGCACTGGTGGTGACCTCTTCCTCTGCATCTCAAAAGCAATATCCTTTAAGGCCTGCTCTGCTCGGAAGGCCCTAGAAATCGCAGTAGTGTACTCCGTAGCGTCCACCATCATAACGTCACGACGGATAGTCGGCCGTATTCCATCCATAAAGTGCTTTAGTTTCTTTGCTGCGTTCTTAGCAATTAGGAGCACAAAGTGACACTCCCGATCAAACTTCCTCACATACTCAGCCACCGATAAGTCTTCCTGCCTCAAGTTCATAAACTCTCGCTTCATTCGAGAGCGTACATCTGCAGTGAAATACTTAGCATAGAATACCTCCTTAAACCCATCCCACGACAAAGTATTCATATCAAAGGATAGCTCCGCTCCTTCCCACCATAATAGCGCATCGTCTTGTCAGCATCACCAAGTGTCATAAATTTGAATATCACCTCTATGGATCGAATCTATCCCTCGACAACTAATGGGTCAGTAGTTCCCGTAAAGTCCTTCGAGTCCATCTTTTGGAAGCGCTCATATACCGCCTTAGGCCTCACTCTACGAGCTGTCTCAACATGCTGCTCCAATAGCTGAGCCATCCCCTGAATCACTCGATCCCCAATGTCCGACGGCGGTGGCGG